>RJWM01023732.1:0-31757 GCA_004363535.1 Dasyprocta punctata
TAGCAGTCCTCACATAAACTTTGTTTTATTGGTCTTTTCAGTTTTGACTTTTGAAACAGTCATAGGGGTACATCACTAGAGATTTTTGCATTTTCTTTTTTAAAAATTTTAGTATAATACAAGTAGATCTTAATAAAATATAAAATGCATTCTTCTATGAAAAATAAAACAAAATTTTGCATATTCATTTCTTTCATTTATACTACGTTTCTTTTTGTTCATTGAAAATCAAGTTTCGTTTTTTTGTTTGTTTGTTTGTTTGTTTTGGTCTATGATTTGTACCCTGAGTAACATTTTGGACACTTTTAAGAACATAATGCATAGTATATTACCACTATAATACTTGCCGCGACCCATGCGGCTCCTGAGGTTCTTGGGGTGAAGGACTGCGAGAGGCTAAGAAAATAAAGATAGAGAGAAAGCTGGAGTCAGGTGGAGCCCTTATCCTCCTGATGGGAGGAAAGGAACTACCCCTCAATGTAGTGGCGTTTATTTATACCTTTTAGCAACCTAATGTCATATGACAAACTGTTGTCCTTGTAACCCACCACTCAGACTGCCTTGGGGCAAGGCATTCTCTAGGCTGAAGTATCATCTTTACATGACTTGCCCTAGGCTCTCTTTGTTCTTGGAATGATCTTGTCTAGGTCACGCCCTAAGTCAATTTCCAGCTTCAACGGCTCCCAACAAATACTTTAATTATTTAATTTTAGAGGTTGCATTATGGTTTATAATGTGCAAATCTGACGTATTTGCAGACTCACCTGAAGTGATATTAAATTATTCTACACATGGTATAAGAGCAGAAAAAAACATATTTGCATTTCTCCCCTCTAAACTTTGTACTGTTTTTGTCATACACTTTATTCTACATGTATTATAACAGTATGTCATTGCTCACTTTTGTTTAAACACTTACATTTTAAAGATATTTAAATGTCAAGAAAATTGCTACATCCAGTCATATACTGTTTCTTATGTTCTTTGCTTTCGTGAGACTTTTTTTTAAGAGGAAAAAAAAGACAAGTAGAAGAAAGACAAAAAGCAAAGGAGACAAACGAACGGCTAGAGTAAATGCACAACAGTAACATTACAGGTTTACAAAACAGGATGGTAGAAACTTGACAATGATTGCAATATTGCGTATCGTTATCTTCAAAATGGTTGTTTACATAAACAGATATAGACATGTAAAATTGATCCAATCATACGAGTATGAATCGTTCTTTCTCAATAACTGATACATTCAGCAGTATGTTCATTTTAGTTATCTTACATATACATATATTTTGAGACTGTCCCACAATATTTCTTTTAATGGTGGCAAATTATTTTATTTTATTTTAAACAGAAAAAAGTAAGAAATAGCAGTAAAACAATTTTAAAACAGGTTAGTAGGAGAGTAACAATAATCAACACATGGCGAATTGTTACATTTACAGTACTTACTCAGAGTACAAGACATAGGCATGAAACATTGTACAGAAAATTACTAGCACAAAATTTTTTTGTTTTTGTGTGCTAAAAATATTCTTCAATTTGATTTCATTTTAAAAAGATATTTCCATTGTGTATAGTACACTAATTGGACTATTACTTTTTAACTCAGCATTTTAAAGATACTGCTTCATTTTTCTTTCACTTCATTTTCTTTTATGGTTTCTACAAGAGACCTACTCTCATCTTTGTATTTGTCTATATACGACATGCTGTTTCCCTTTGGCTACCTTTAAGATTTTATCCTTATTGCTGGATTTGAAAGATCAGATTTGGACAAGACTTGTGAAATATCTCTCATATCTATTTTGTTTAGAGTTCTTTGAACTTTTAGATTTATAGGTTTATGGAACTCATCAAATTTTGAAAAATTTGAACTTCAGCATAATCACTTAATTTTTGACTCTTGCCCTCTTCCATTCTCATAAGAAACTCCAATTGATATGCATATTTGACCACAGAAAGTTTGATTTATTTGTCTTTTTTATAAGTAGTAGGCGTGATATGATAGGGTTCCTTTTTCTGACTTTGTGTCAATTTGGGAGGTTTTTCTTGCTATTTCAATTTATGTAATATTTTTCCTGCAATATATCACTTATGTTTTTCGATTCTTTACCCCAGACATCCTATGTTTACCTTTGAAAATTTGATTTGGATATATAAATATATTATGTCTCTGCTTGAAATATATGTTCTTTAGCTTTTGGAACACTTAACATAAAATTGTAAAGTATATTCTAATAATATACTTCTAAAACTTTCGTTATTTCTGACTTGGTATAATTTTTCTCCCCACAGGCATTGTGGTTCATATGTTAGGCATATTTTATCGGATGCCTGATGCTACAGACTGCGCCCTGTGGAGTATCAGATAGTTTTGTATCTCTATAAATATTCTTGAACTTTATTCTGTGAAGCAGTTGTCTACAAAAATATTGACCTCTTTGATTCTTTGAAGATTTGGTAGGTCTGTGTGAACTAATGTTTTGCGTAAGGCTAATAAAATTGCCATTATCAAGAAAAGATTATAGTGAGCTCTGCACTCTGTTTTGTGGATTTTGAACAATTCCCTATGGCTGATGAGAACAAATACCACTTCCAGTCCCCAATCTGTTTTCTCCGACTACCTACACTGTTGATTGGTTGCTTCTCTAGGCACTGATAGTTAATACACAGTACATGTGATTATTAGTATGTTAAATATGCCAGGGGTTCCTTCTGCAGATAGAATTCCATCTAAACAGGAGTTTCCTATGTATTTCTTTAGCCTCTATTACTCTGCAGCCTAAACTCTACTCACTCCCTCTCACTAGATTATCACTTTTGTTTCTGCAATTCAAGGATAGCATCAGGTATGATGAGAGTTTCTCCAAATCATTTTAGTGGAGTCCAAAAATTCTCTATTGGTAGTACAGTGAGCTATTTGTAGAGTTCAACTGTTTTGTTTCACTCATGTCTCCATGATCACTTTCATTTAATGCCTGAGGTCCAGTGTTTTGCCAATTGTTGTTTGATAGTTTTTCCCCTGTTATATCAGTTTTTCATGTGGTTTATGTCTGGTCTCTGTTATTTCATCTTGGTTTGAAACAAAAGCCTTGTATTGATTTATCTCAATACTCTTAAAATAACACCTGTGATAGAAAATATTTTATGCAGTAAACTGATACTCTAGCCTGAAATTTAATTTTTATACTAACATGTACATCTTTGTCACAACTTGCATTTGAATGAGTAAGAATTCAATAGAAAACTTTAGGGAATTCAGGAACTGAAGAATGCATCATGACGAAAATTTGCAGGTAGTTAATGTACTAAGTAAGAATTAAGAAGTGAAAAATTTAGTATCAATTTGAAATTAAAAAACAATATAGTAGCAAGAAAAAGCTAAACACACACAGAGACTCAGAAAATCATTTTATACTTGAAATATTTATGAAAGTATAAAAGAAAGGAGGCTAATGTATAAGAATTTTTATTAAGTATTTTGGAGTGCATCTATAGAGGAACAAATAGACTATCACTTTTTGGAGATTATGATAGTTTTTGTACAAGAACTCCTTAGTTTTAATACTGCTGAGTTGACATTCTCATTACTGAGCACACTTTTATGTGACCTTTATGTAGTCCCACATCTATGTTATGTGCAAGTTCGAAGTTAATTGAAATGACTTCAGGATGTAACAGAAAACTTTAATGTAGTTCATACTGATATTAAAATGTTACTTCAAATTATTGTCCTGATGTTGGTTTGGGATTATAATTATTTTAATAGTATTAAATTATCAAGATTGAAATAAATTAAGGTACCATTGGCCTTCTCAAAATCTCTATACTCAAGAAATATTTTTATCATATATTTATAAAGAACATAAAATTTCTTTAGAAAACCAAAATCTTAAATTCTATGGTAACATTATTATTCATATATATATATATATATATATATATAATTTTAAAGTTATTTATTGTTCCTCTAAGGATTTCAGTGTATCATTTTGCATTTATTATTGACAGACAGTTTGTTTTATACTAGTACCACAATTCATTTATAGCCTTACACGTATGTTATTTCTATTTCCTCCCCTCCTTATTCTGTACTTTAACGGTTAAGGCAGTCTATGCTCAAATATGATTGCCACAGTGTGGAGTTAACTCTTTTTTAATTTAGACAAGACAATGTTATCTTTAGAGGCATATGAAATAATTTGACTTTGTTTCTTTATTTTTTAATCAGTTAAGGCCACTTTGCTCTCTTGTGTAATTTCAATTTCCATCTGTTTCAAAACTTATGCCTTAAGAAATTCATTTAGCAGTTATTTTAGAGCAGATCTCCTGGCAATGGGCTCTTCCAGTATTTACTTTTCTGCAAGTATCTTCATTTGATTGTTATTCTTGGGTTGTATAATCAGTGGGGCATAGAACTTAGGCTGAGTGATCATTTTTAATTCTTTTAAGATTTTATATCATTTGACTTCTGGCTTCTATAGTTAGCAACAAAGATTTCACATTAGAGTTTATTGTTGTTTCTCTTTAGGTAATGTTCTGTGTTTCCATGGATGAATTTGAGACTGTTTCTGTTATTTTTAATTTTCAACAGTTTGGCTAGTATACTTAATTTTATTTTGTGTTAATTTTTCTCAAAATTCTTTGAGGTTAATAGACTTGTAATCTATTGTCTTTCAGAAATATTGAAAATTACATCAATTTATTAAATATTTCCTCTTTCCCATTCAGTTTGTATATTTCTGATTTTTTTTGTTTTTGTTTTTGGTTTTTGGTTTTTTTAAGACAGGGTCTCTCTATGTGGTTCATGCTGGCCTTGAATGCACTATGTAGTCCAGGCTGGGTTCAAACTCATGGTGATCCTTTTGCCTCAGCCTGTATTAACTGTATTAGTTCACTTTATACTATCATACAATTCCTGATTTCTCTGAAATTTTTTTTTTTGGTTATTTTGACTTGCTTATTCCTTTACTTATGTGTCAGTTTAAATAAAACAAATTAATGTAGAATAAAATTTCCTGATTTATTTCTTACTTCTGCCTAATCAGCTAGTCAACTTGGTGATGTAATTCTTCATTTTTCCTTGTCATATAGTCACTTATTTCTAGAATTTAGCCATGATTTTTTATTGTTCTCTCTGCTGAAGTTCATTTGTCCATGTGTAGTGTCAGTTTTAAAACCTCTACACTTCAATCATAATTATTTTAAATTACTTGAACACAAGTTTCACCATCTGAATTATTTTTGTGTCTAATTTTATCTCTTGACACTGTTCAGTTTATTCTATTTTTATTTGGTTATATTTGAATACAAATCATCAGATGGGGAAGAATTTCAGATTATGCAAAATTTTTTTTACGTATTTATATGTGTTTTTGTTTTTGTTTTTGTTTGTCATGCTGCAAGTATAAGAAAGGACAAGAGCTGAATCAACATATTTAATGGTTGATGTGGGTTGAGTTTTGTTGTTGTTGTTGTTGTAATATTCATTGACCCATGTAATTACAAATCCTTCAGTGGTAGTTTTTTATTATCCTATTTAGAATGGGGCCTGAGACTGTCTATGCTATATATGAATGTTTCTGTCCCAACAATAGTTTTTGACCATCTCTAAGGACATATGTCATGACACTGTCTCTTTTCACTTCATTTTTCTTCCATAGTCAGAACATCACTTCTTGTGACTAGATCCAGGATGCGTATCAAGCACATAGGAATGGTTCATGGCACTCATGAAACAGCCTCACTGCCAGACCTTCAGTAATGGGGCATTCCCAGTACTTCCTTTCATCGCATGGAAGCCAAAGTATTTTTTGTCTGTGCTGGGTTTGGGACAAGAATCAATATCTTGTCACCACTTCTACTTAGTAGTAGAAAGTCTCAGTTTTATGTTACTGCAATTTTCCTAGTCTAAAATGGGACCAAATAATTTTATTACTCTTTTCTCTCTGGCCAATGACTGGAGGTTTTTCTACCATCAACCATCGTAGCATATCCCTGTATTTATCAGTGCAAAATCCCGGACCAAAAACATATTTCCTATTCCCTCTCTTTTTGCAGAATTTTCTTTCTCCTACAACTTAAAAAGAAGCAGAGACTCTTAGTTTGGTTCCAGGTGGTGATGCGGTTGGGTATTAGAACATATTTTTGTGTAACTAAAAGCCAGTATGTTTTTCTTCTGGTAGTTCCTCAAAGTAGTGGAGTTTTGTGCATTATTTTACAGGTGACTTTTAAGAGCAAATCTTTATTCAGTATTTAATTTACTTAGGTAACCTTGTAGCAAAAACTTGCCCCAAAACACATTATTTTTTTTTAAACTTGCAAATGTAGATCATAAGATTAAAGGAGAACCTATTGCTTTTTGCGTGACTTATAAAGAAATTAATAAGAAATGAACCCAGAAGCAGCCTCTTGATCTTGTAAAATTCTGTGCTGCCATACTGGCTCTGTAGCATTTCATTAGATATAAATATAAACAGAAGCCTAGATAATTTGTTTGAAATACTGAATTCCTGTTAGAAAACAAAATGCTACAAGATTAAAAAAATCAGGCCAGCATTTTTAAAACTACATTCTATAAAATTTTTATTTTATAATATTTTATTTATATGGGCTGTATATACATTATTTTTTCAAAATCATTTTTGTTTACAATAAAATAAAACAATTTCTGTACACTTATGATGTTTTAAATAAATCTACTATGAGAAATAAGACTATAATAACATTGGTAAAAAAATTGACCAGTTCTATAAAATTTTCCTTGTAAATCTGATCGAAAATATAAACTGTTTATGACTTTTATTTAATGTGTATTTGAAGGAACTAAGGTAAATTACTTAAATTATGGCTCTTGAAATTCTAAAAATGTAAGAATACTTTTGGTAAGATGCCATCATCTAACTCTACCTGGTATATTTCTATGTTGTGCTTTCATTTTTTATTTCTGGTAAAATGTGCAAGCATAAAATTTGTCTCTTCACCGTTTTGTATTATATACATCTACGGCATTAAGTGCTTTATCACTATTGTGCAACAATCATTTTCATGTACTGGTGGAACTTCTCTTCTTCTCCAACAACATACACAAAACAAAGCAAAACAAGAAAGAGAAGCCTCCATGATAACTCTTGTTCCTTCCATTTCCCTAGCTCCTGATGACCACCAGTTTTTTCCCATGACTTTGACTACACTAAGTAGCTCATATAAATTGAATCACACAGTATTTTTTTTCTTTTGTGTCTAGCTTATTTACTAAGCATAATGTCTTCAAGGTTCATCCATGTTTAAGTCCATCTCTGCATTTCTTTTTAAGATAGGATAATGTTCTACACTGTATTAGGATGTAGTACAATTCATTTTTCCATTATCACCATGTACTTTTCTCTCATTGCTTAAACAAAATATCTGATGCACAAAATTAGAGAAGGAAAGGTTTACTTAGCTTACAGGGTTTGGAGGTTTCAGTCCATACTCAACTGGCTCCAAAGCAGGGTGACCTGGCTAACAGGCAACGGTTCATGGCAGCTGGGCAGGCAAGAAAAGCAAGCATCAAAAAGAGGAAAGGCATGCCCCATTCCCACCCTTATATTATATGTCAGCTCCCCGCCCCTGGGCAGGTGCAGCATTCAAACTGCCAATCCCAGCACTAGACAACGAACCAATCACAAACATTAAACTCAGCTGCCTCCATGACAGCATAAGGCTTTGTGGGGGACACCAAGACACAAAGCATAACATATACTTTAAATTTGGAAGGCTTGAGCTCCAGTGGAGGAAGTGATAGAAGCTTTAGGAAGTGGTGGGGTCTAGTTGAAGGAAGCAGCCTATTGGGTGTAGTTCTTTGAAGGGTATATATTATCCTGACCTTTTCCTTGCTGTCTCTAATTTGGGCAACATGTGATGAGTAGCTTTGTTCCACGATGCCCTAACACCATGATGTATTTCCAAGCAGGCCAGAAACAATGGAGCCAGCTGACCATGGACTGAAGCTTGTAGAATTGTGAATCAAAATAAATCTTTTCTTTTAATTGGTTGTCTCAGGTATATTGTTATACCAAAAAAAGTCAACTGACATATACTTACCTGTTAATACTTGGGTTGTTTACTTTTTTTTTTAACTATTATGAATAATGTTGCTCTAGATATAATACACAAATATCCTTTTGAATCTCTATTTTTATTTATTATGGATATGTCTTTCCATCTTGAATACTAAAAAAAGGAGCTTTTTAAAAGCGTCAAAATGAAAAACAATGCAACATTAGTAAAATATGTCTCAGTGGGTTAAGTGAAATAAAAAAGGAATAATTAAAGCTAATGTCAGTTATTGGCATAATTCAAAATGAAGGAAACATTAAAAATATAAATAAGAATTTAAAAGTTGCTGTATCAGACTATGTAATTTTAGATGTAGTCATGTCTGGCAGTGATCTGATATATTCTCCTATTGTTCCAGTTTTTAAAGGTAGGTTGAACTTGAGATCTTATGATAGTAAATAAACTGAATCATCCCATAGTTTTTCACGTCTTGTTCCTCGTAAACCTGAGTGATTTTAAGTGCAATGAAAAATTAATGCATGGGAGTAGAGTCTATCAAACTTAGAAAAATACATTCACACACACACACACACACACACAGAGACAGAGACAGAGAGAAAGAGAGAGAGAAACGGAGAGAGAGAACAGCAAGTCAATTTGGAAGATACAAAATTTGGAGAACTAAAAACATGTAGTCTCAAAACCTATTATAAAGTTACATTAACTAAGATAACATAACACTGTGGAGGACTGCCACGTTGCCCTCCCCCAGATCTAAGTGTAATTGTGCTTACTTGTGAGCAGTGCAGGTTGTATAGAGGTGACTTCCCTAAGTTAGCTTTCAGTTTAATTAGTGAGACTGACTGAGGCTATGCACGTATTTTCATGAAAGCAGATGATTGATGGTGGACTAATATTGTTTGTCATCAATTCCCAAGGTTCAGTTCAAACAAGCTGTGATACCATGGGGCTAACATATGAGGTAAAGTCTCTGTTGAGGCCTACATGACTCCAGGGGAAAATTCTTTCCCAGAATTGGCTGCAAAGTGGATTACCCATTAATGGTAATGTAAATCTGACTGTTCCTGTTCCTTCCACAAACATGCTTTATTTCCTCTGTTACAAACCTTGCCCACCTCACTACTTGTCTATCACATCCAGCCACAATCCCCTCACCATTTTCTTCACTGAATAAATACCAAGGTTCTGTATGCCTTGTGGGCTTTTGTACCCTGTAAGCAACTGGTCATCTAAGATCCCTGCTGAACCTCTATTTTATCTCTTACTCTTTCTTCCCACCAAGTCCTCTGCAGGGGTCTCCGATATAGTATTCATAGAAGGCCAAAATAGATCAAAGGAACATCAAAACATAGCTAGAAACAATTGTAAACCTGTCTGACCAATTGAGTTTTAAGAAAGTTGAAGGATGGTCCCTGGGATGTGCATAATATATTTAAAATAACAGTGCTGCAATAATTCGATGTCTGCATGTGTGTGCACACATACCTGGAAACATGTTTATCTCAGTACTGCACACTTGAGAGGTATGAAGGAGAATTACAAAGGGAAACTAGAATGTTTGAAGAGTGACAAAATTTTATTATCTTTTTTACAATGATTTTGTATTGGCTACATAACTCTGCGAACTCCATCTCATTTCACAAGTATGTACAGCGTGTGCAGTGAAGAACACAAAGAAAATTATCAAAATGTCATTATGATGTACACTTAATATATGTAAACCTTTGCATATAAAACTTAACAGGCAAAGTATATTATTTTATTATGAATAATGGCTAGAGATGTTACTGGATTGAAAGACAATAGACATTATTGGATTGTTTGCTTTGTGCAATGCTGGGTTTCTATTCCTATTGAGGGACATTTTTATGTTCTGAAGTAGTAGAAAACATAAAAATGTTTACCTACAGTACTTGAAAGGCAAATGACTTCTATCCATTGAACATAGTAACTCCAAGAGCTTTTGCTTCATGTTGGCTACTTATTAGTTTTATAACTAACGCAATGCTCTTCATATTTGTCACAAACGACTAGCTTCTTAAGTGTTTCTTGGAATGAATTTAGCTTATTGTGCTAGTCAGCTATCTGTTGCTGCGAAAAATACTTGACATAAATCACCAGAAAGGAGGGAAGATTTATTTTAGCTCATGGTTTCAGTCAATGGTCAGCTGGCTTCAGTTTCTCAGGGTGAAACATCATGATACAGTAGATATGCATGACTGAGCAGAGTTGATTGTCGCATGGTGGCTGGGAAGTAAAATAGAGTAAGGAAGGGTTACAAACAAGAATATATCCTTCAAAAGCCTGGCACCAGTGAACATCTCATTCCAACTCCTTTTAGGTAGCTCCAATTCCAAAAGTTGTACTGTCTCCTGCTATGCTAGCAGACAAGTCTTTACTGCATGACCTTTGGAAGACTTTTCAGGGCTAAACCATTATACGTGCTACTGGAAACTTCAATGACTAATGAGTGGAATAAATCTTTGAAATGTCTTTATTTTATAATTGCTTAGAGTAATAATATTACCTTTTATAAAATTATTTCATAATTAAAATAAATTGTATAATTAAATTTACTTAAAATTTTAATTTTATAATTTTACATTCTTAACTATAGTGGGATTTCTTCCACATATTAGAATTTTTATTTGATTAAAAATAACGAACACAAAGTGAATTTCTTCAATAATAGAAATAATGCAGAATATGTGAAAGGTGTAAATACTTGATCTGGAGCTAATGTTCCATGCTACATTCTTTTGGAGTGAAATGTCAAATTCTAGGAATCTTTACTTGAGTATTATTTGAATATGTGACATAATAGGAAGTGTCATCTGCCTTAGAAGCATGTGCATCCTTAAAATACTTTCCAATAAATTTCCCCATATTAAGAGATCTATTAATTTATCTGAATTGTTATCAGCATAAGAAACAATAATTATTCCTGTATAGTTCCAAATTTCAATGCAATAGCATTCTTTTTCTTTTTCCTTTCTCTTTATTTTTTTCTGGGAAATTGAACTCAGAGCCTCGCGCTTGCCAGGCAGGCACTGTGCCACTAAGCTACATCTCCAGTCAAATAACATTCATTTTAAACTTTTAGGAACACATTTTAAACTTTCAGCTTCCAGCAGATTTTCTGTAATTACTTACAGTACAGTATTTAATGTCATAGTCCTAAAAATTATGTATGTATACATGTATACATTTCTCTACATGTTTGTTTAAAATAAAAGTAGACCACACTTTCCAGAATTTTAATAGGAACATTTGGTTTTCTGCATTTATTATTCAAAGAAGTTAAATTGAACTTCTTTCATGTCATAAAATGTAAGAAAATGACTTTTTTTTCTTATTCCAGAACTTAATCATTTTTATTCAGAGCTTATTTATTCAAGATAGTGTGATATGATAGTTAAAAGTCTTAAGTCATAAACTAAAACTGAATGTGTTCAAATATTTAACAAGTATAATGCAGAATTTATTCTATGTATATATAAAATTTTCTAGTCTATAATCATGGTACTTTAACAGTTTATGCAAATTCAACAAAAATCCTCCCTTTAATAGTTTAACCAATTAGGTGCCTTGAGAAAAATACAAGATACAATAAATACAGCTCCTTGATTTAGGACATGGTCACACTCCAGTAAATCCATTACAGCTTGAAAGCATCACAATTCAAAAATGCATTTAAGGGCCAGGGATTTAGATCAACGGTGTAAGTGCCTGCCTGGCAAGTGGGAGGTCATGAGTTCGATCTCTGGCACCAAAAAATAAAAATTTTTTAAAAATGCATTGCATACATCTAAACCACTATCCTATCCTATCATATCATATCGTATCGTATCATATCCTATCCTATCCTAATTTAAACATACTCATTTAATCTAATGTTGGGCAAGGTCATTTAACACAAGTTATTTTATATAATATAGTTAAGTATCCCATGTAATTTATTAAATACTATATTGCAAGTGAGAAATATATGGTTAAATATTTGCTTACCTTAAACACAACAGCTGAAAGAGCACTGGAATTGCAGAACGCTTGAACTCTAAATTAAAACTAATTGCTGGATACAGAGAATGCTGCTGTGATAGGTTCATTAGGTTCTGACCAGAGATGCCAGTTACCTGCATTGCCTGGTACACAAGGGACTATCATACTATAGATTACTATCTCGGAATAGGAGCAAAATTCAAACTTGGAAGTGCAGTTTCAATTGAATACACATTTCTTTCACATTTTTTAAAAAATTAGACGACTTAAAATTTAATTTGGGGATACAATAGTGCTATGTTGTGAATGTTGGTGTCTCCTTTAAATTGATGTGATGTAGACTATTCCCCACTGAGACTGTTTAAAGTTGGCCCCTTTGAGCTACAAATAGGCTTCCCATCAGGACTGGGTTTACTGACCCCATAGGAACAGTGCTCAAGAATACTTTCTTGTTCCTTCCCCCTTGTGAAAAGGTCCTTGAGAACAACACTGGGTTCCTCAGAATGATATGGATTTGCCTGTGCTTTGCTCTTTGGCTTCCCAGCCTCTAGAACTATGAGAAATAAATTTCTATTACTTATAGATCATTCAGTGTATTGCAAATTTTATAGTGTCCTGATCTTGCGATATTCAATACCATACATTACGAGTTTCTTTTGTGTGTAATAACACATTGCAACATGTGTCAAAATAAAGATTCCATAGGAACCCTATTCTCAAGATACAAAAATCATCAGAGAGAAGGAGCTATCCGAAGACTTTTATTTTTGAGGCTGTTTATATCTGATTTCCTGGTTGCTTGGATATTTGAGAACACAATATTTATAAAATTTTCTTCAAATAATTGTTCAATACATACAAGCTGAAACCTCCCTGAAGGGTACATTTTCATAGGCAAGGCAAATGAAAAATTTAATGCAAATCATAGAAAGAGATGGTAAGATAATATGTTCCTATGCTACAACTGTGTGGGAAAAAATAAATTACTTCTGAAATTTCTAATCATGTGATATATCACAGCATGTTTTTGTGTCCAATTTCATGCTACCTTTTAAGGAAATCCAAAGGAAAACTGCAAGTTCAAGTGTTTTTAATTTAGTAGTGCCTCCTGAAGAAAGACAAAAGCAACACATATTAAGTCCTTTCTGGAGAATCTTGATTCCACATATTTCTCAAACAATGCCCATGGATAACCTTTGAAAGAAAAAAAGTAGCTCACAGTTCATAACATCAATGGATGCTCATTTGTAAAGCACTATAGGGCAAAGAGTAAGAAATGAAATCAGAAGGAGATTTGTAAAGATTTCAGAAAATCATGTTTGTAGACATTCAGAATGAAAAAGAATGTATATTCAAAAAAACAGAAAAGAACCTTCAACATATAAAAAGATTCAGTAGTATATAAGATGATCAATATTCATTGCAGAATTATTTACAATAACCATGAAATGCCATAACTAAAGTGCTCAACGAATGATGAATGGATTAAGAAAATTAGTACATGCACTCAATATCATAGTCTTCTGCCATAAAAAGAAAAATTCTGATACTCATGAGAACATAAATGGAATTAGAGATCATTATAATAAACGAAAATAAGCCAGGCACAGAAAAAAGTAAGTTTTACATGATCTCACTTTTATGTGACATAAAAGAAATTGTCTCAGAGAAGTTGACAGTAGAATGATCATTTTCAGAGATTAAAAAGAATGGGGAGGAGGGCCAGGGATTTAGCTCAGTCGCATAAGAACCTGCTTGGTACATGTGAGGTTGTGAGTTCGATCCCTGGTACCAAAAAAATTAAAAAAAAAAAAAAAAAAAAAAAAAAAAAAAAAAAAAAAAAAAAAAAAAAAAAAAAAAAAAAAAAAAAAAAAGAAGAATAGGGAGGAAAGCTGACATACAAAAAGATTGACCAACAGCTACTAACTTTTACACAAAAGCTTTGGTGTGGTGTTACATAATAAAACGAGGCTAGATAAATAATGTGCACTTCAAAAAAATAAGAAATAATTTCTAATAATTTTACTGTAACAACATGATAAACAATTAAGACATAGATATTCTTAACCATTTTAAAATATTATGCAAGAAGATTGGGGATTTAGTTTGTGGTAGAGCCTTTATCTAGCACATAAAAGCTATCATTCTATCCCTCACAATGCAGAAGAAAAATAGAAGAAAAACAAAACATTCCATCATGTGTGCGCACATTGAAACATCAAATGATATCAAGTCCATATATGCAATTATTATCAATAAAATACATTTAATTAATAAAATATTAAAAGAAGAATCAAAATTTAAATCAATTTAAGGTTCTTAATATAAAAATATGCTTATTCTAAAAAAAAAGCATAACATAGAATTGTGTTTCCAAGTAGAAGATAATTAGGCATGGTATGCCAATCTTCATTTAGCAACTAAAAAAGCGAAATATTTATAAATGTTACATTACAGTCTTTGGAGATTATGGATGAAAAAAGAACAAAATAATTTTAATTTTTTCACAATGAAAAATCTTTTCTGAAGTGATCTGATCATTTTTACATATTTTTGCCATTGAACAATTGCTAATTCGGGAATCACCTGAAATTTGAGTTGTTTAAATATCTCTGATAGGGTTAACAGAAACTGAAAATATTTTAGTGGCAGCAAGGGACTGGAATGTAAATTATAAGAATATAGCAATTTGAAATTAATTGGCTTCAGTCTGCATCATTTGCTGAACTATAAATGTGAATGAAAGGTTACAAAGATAGACTAAATATCATGCAAAATCAGAATGAAGTTACGTAAGGCTTGGACAAGAAATCATAAACATTGAAACCATAGTAACATCGCAATGAATATATGTATGTATGTCCAATACAAATGGCTCCCAACATATGATGGTTTGATTTATTCTTTTGTAAATTTACAATGGTAAGAAAGCAATATTCATTCAGTAGACTACACCACTGACCTCGAAATTGATCACAGAAGTGCCAATAAAACAAAGAAAAAGTCAATACCCGACTGTTGTGAGATTATCAGTTATCAGTTATTCATCGTGTACTTTAACATATGAATGAATAAACACTTTTTGATTGTTGGATTGGGGATGTTGTTTGTGGTAAAGCACTCACCTAAGGCCTTCATTCAATTTCTCACACAGAAAAAGAAAGGAAGAAAAACCAAAAGCAAAAGCAAAACACCACACTATACATGTGTATATTAATATACTGAAACTTTAAATTATACCAAATTAATAAGTATGATTTTTATGTATCAGTACAAATATATTTAACTACTAAAAACATATGCATATGCATATGTATATTAAGGGTATATTTTATGTGCAGTGTCCACAGTAAAAAGTAATGTGACTAGACAGATGAAGAGGTAAAGATCCATTATTAAGAAAGAAAAATAGAAAGCAAAGAAGTAGAACTACAAAATGCTCAGTTTGTATTTAGAAAATAAAAAAATTAAATAACTATGATAACTACATTTATGAAATACAGAAAAATGAGCACACTAAACAAATTGAGCACTTTTAGTATAATTTTTAAAAAAATGTAGAAGATAATCATTAAAATGAACGAACAGTGTCAGACAAAAATGTATTAACTGATCATAAATTGACTGTCTTTAGATAATAGATATGGAGAAAATGTGTTTTCAAATATTAAACAGCCAAAAGGCTAGAGAGGATCTCTTAATTTGAATGTTGTTACCATAGGAAAATGATAAATGTTTGAGGAGAGATATGTTTTACTTGACTTAAACATTACATAACATATGTACATATTGAAACATCACATGGCACTCCATAAATATGTAAAATTATTGTTACCATGTATCAGTTGAAAATTACTTTTTTAAAATTATAAAATAATATTTACTCATGGTGCTATAATTACTAACATCAGAGCAGAAATAGTAATTTTAATGCTATGAAAATTTTTAAAGGTGTGATTGTATGACTGAATAAATTTTTATTCCTTATTAGATGTATAAAACACTGAACTGAGACAATAATAAAATATTTCAAGGAGATATTTTATTTAAATTTAAAAATTTTCTTAGAAAAGAATAAAAAAATATATTCTAATCATTCCCCTTCAAAAACAAGCTTATTCTTCAAATAAGTTAAAATACATTAATACTCATAATGAATACCCAGTCAAATGCTGTAGTAAAAAAGCTGGGCAATTGTTTACATTTGCTAAAATTCTGATTTTATCCTAAATTATTCATATATCCTAAAGAATGCAAGCTTTTAATTTCTCACTTTGCCAGCACGTCAATCAGTTACTAAAACTTGATGTTTCAATGAGTGACTGTTGACACTCTACTCAAATTACCAAGTGAGCAAAGTTTTTATTCTTCAGAAAAATTTCACCTATAATAAAATTAACTTTCAATTTTAAAACATATTTATGCAAACTTCATTCAATAAATTATTACAAATGCTGGAATTTGGTATGTCTTAATGAGTAGAACTTTACAACAGTAAATGTTACATGTATATTTTTAAGAAAATAAGAAATTAAATAGCTAATTTTTATTACCTATTTTAAACAAATTACATTATCATAATCAGCATATATATTGATAGACACATGACTTTAGGTAACACTCACCAGCACATTATATGATTTAGGCTGAACACAGTTGACATAACAGTTGTTTAATTAGAGCAGTTGGTTCTACATCAAAAGTGGTTATTTCAGGGACTCATGTCCTCCTTCCACCGTAACAGTCTCTCCATTTTACTACCCAAATCAGTAGGAAGATAATACTTTGCTCTACTATTTTAAAAAATTGCAATTGTCTACATGAAGGATTATTATATTGCTTACCTGAATTATTGCAAAAAAAATTCAATTTTCCCCTCCATTTGATTGCACTATTTGTTGTCTGTAAAACTAAGTTAGCTTCATAAATTTTATAATGTTATTCATTTGCACAAATATTTAGCAATCTTTGTTTCTTATGGGCGAGGAGTCCAAATCTTTGAGTCTGCTCAAAGAAGTATATCAAATATTATTTTAGTTCAGCATCATATCATACTTTCTATCTATTAATATACTTTACCCTTCCCCTGTATACTCCTGGATTTCTTACGTATTTTATTCCTCAAAAGACAATTTTCAGTAAAGTATGAACATTGGAGTGACATGAAGGATTTTTCTATATTTCTCTTTTCCCCACTGAATTGTATTAATCAAGATTATAAGTTTTCTTATTTATACACAAAAAGTATATTTGTGAACATTCTGTAGTAAGTACTCAGTGAATTTTTTTTAATTAAAGTTTAAATTGAATCAAATTAGTAAAATAAATTCTTTTCTTTCTACCAGAGTTGCAGTGAGTTATTTTATGAGACACTGAATTGAAACAATAGTAATTTTCAGGTAATTTTCCTGATTTGCAAGGTTACTAGGTATTCAATAACCATGCAAAGCATATCTTATATAGTGTTGATTTCTCAAAGTTTTTTTCCAAAAAAAAAAAAAAACCCTGCTCTTAAAGTCTTAACTGTATCTACTAGCATTTTAACCATAAAACCAAGATTAAGAATTTTTGCATCCATTACACTCCTAAATTATAATCATGGCACCAATTATGCACATATATGGATGGAAGGAAGCTCTTTTTCTTGATCTTAGCAGGTAATTCTGGAAAGGATCAGATATTACAAGAAATTGCAAGGTTTTTTTATTAGTATGTTTCTGATACATAGGTTCATCTTGGGGAATTAGTACACACACTTAAGTACCCTTTTATTATGTTTATTGGTACATTTATATATATGTATATATATATATATATCTCACATTTATCATAGGAAATTTGTACCTATACATGATATATCTTGGTTCCTCTTTTTCTTAATCCCCTCCCCTCCCTCCAACCTCACTTTCCCTCTTCATTTAAGGTTTGTTTCCATTTTACTCTTATTTTATTGTTTCTTTTCTTTTCCCTTTCTTCCATTCCCTCTTACCCCTCCCTAGTTTTCCTTTCTTTTGAACAATTTATTTGTGTTTCACGACACCTATTATTACACACTTTGGTCCTTATTAACCCTTTCAGTGTCTCACACCAAAGACACAATGCAATATTAATTAACACTAATTTCCTTAAAATTAAATAATAGGAAATTTTGACAACTTTTAATTTATTGTTGATAATTTAATTTAGGATTCACTGATTTCTATGTTATTAAAATTTGACATTTCAGCAGATAATTAATGTATTTTGTTTTTTAGTGATTGGTAACTAAATAGATGAGAAAACTAAGGCAAATTTAATAGGAGAAAATTTTCTGTACATATTTCTTGTGTGACACAATGACTTTGGACTAGTAATGTATTATCCTTCTATTTACTGAACTATTACAAATGCTTCGTTAAAATGATATAACCCTATTACATAGTTGCTGTTCAGAAAATTTTTTTCACCTCATATGTTCTCAGAGATTATGTAAATATACTAATTTTAAATATAAATATCTGTGTGACTATTTCCTATACCTCTACATTACAGATTTTGAAATATTTAGTAAATGTTTTCACTTTGGTATAATTTTATATTCCTAGGAATTTTTCAAGGATTGTTCAGTCAACTACCACATCAAGACCCAGTTTCTTCTTTTGCTAACATATTCTTATTTTACATTTACCACAAATAAGAATTTATTAACTTGGAGTCACTTTCCTAGGATATGATGCTTAAGACCCTCAAGAAATACAGAAAACTGACATCAATACAACTTCTAAAAGGTTAAAGTGATGGCCCATTCTAACAAAGTGGAATTGCTTATGTTGCCATGGCATATGACAGACAATGGAATAAAAAGACCTAGAGAAATGAGCACATTGAAAGCATATATTTTGTAAAATTAGAAGATTATATACCATTCAAAGGAATGTTGGTGCTTTTATTTCCATTTATGTGTTTGTTTTTGCTTGTTTGTATGGACTACAGTTGAATGTTTAGATGCTGTGTAGAGTCCAGAGAACACACTATCTCTCAAGGTGTTTAGGATGCATTAGTGAAAGTTAGGATAACATCTGTTAAAAGAACAGCTGCTAGCTGGGGATGTAGTCATGGAGCTTGCCTTGTCAGTACAAATATCTGTGACCAATCCCTAATGTAATAAAGGCCAAGTGGCAGTATGTAGCTGCCAAAGGCCATAGTGCTGTAATTAAAATGCCAGCGGCAGGGTAGTCAGTCTGGCGTAGGGTTGTAATACAGAAAGTTCTGCAGATGGTTGACACACAGTATTCTGTCTATCAGGCATACTCTCTCTCTGTCTCTGTCTCTGTCTCTCTCTGTCTCTGTCTCTGTCTCTGTCTATCTCTCTCTCTCTCTCTCTCTCTCACACACACACACACGGAGAAGAAGCAAATTAAGGTGCTTCTCACTAACTACAAACAGAAAAAGGCACAAATGAAAGAGTAAGAACCTGAGGGTTATTAACCCTGCCGTAATTCACAGTCAGTTTTTCAGTTCTGAGTCAATTTTCATTCATAGAAAATTTCTTATACTTTCAGTGTCAGTACTTATGATTCTCAATGAAGACTGAATTTTGTTGAAATGTGTTCTTAGTAGACCAAAATTTCCCTTATAATAGTTTAATATGTAATCACACTTTTTCAATTTTTTTAAAAAAATTACAATCCTGTGAAGATATAGTAACTTTATCATGACATATTATGATAGTGCTGAATTTAGTTTGTTTGTACCTATATTTATAATTCACTTTATTTTTCTAGTCATTTTCACATCATAATTATTTTGCCCAAGACATTTCATTTTCAGATCTTTAGAAAAGTTTATATAAGATCAAAATGATCTATTTTAGGACCGAGGATATAGCTCAGCAGCACAAGCACCTGTCTGGCAAGCCCAAGGTCCTGAGTTCGATTCCCAGTACCACAATGATCTATTTTAGCAGAGATTGTCAAATATTCCATAAGATCAGTGGTTACAGAGTGGTTCATCTATTGCATTTCTCCTCTGCTCTCCTTCCCTCTCACCTTCTTCTCTCCCTCCTGGCCCTTTGCTTTCTCCTCCTGTTTCTTCTGATAGCCTCCCTCTCCACTGCCCAAATTGGCCTCACATATATGATCTTCCCAAATCAACCTCTTAAGCAACTGTGATTGTGAATATAGACCACTGTGCCCTGCTGTACTTCTTGTTAAAACAACTTAATAAGGGAGTGTTCTAGCATTGTCTTTAGAGCTTTACACTAAATGAATTAATGAAAACTCATTTAGTTTGAAAACACAACAAGGTACAAGTGGAATAAAAATGTGTATTTACTCCAGTGGCTCTCGTAAAGTTGAGGAACAAACTTAAAATCATTGGGACAAACAAATATTCAGAACACAAGATAAGAATTATCCAGAAAACAAGGAAAGAAAATGAACTTGGAAAGATTAACTGAGTCACAGTACATTTAGCTCTAAGTATAGGGGGAAGAGATACGTGGGCAATAAAATTGAAGACATTAAAATATTTTTGGCACAGCGGTATTAGTTTGGGCTGCTATGATAAAGTGCCCAACACTGTATGGTTTTGGAACAACAAAAATCAACTTTTCACATTTCTGAAAACTTTCAGCACAAGATCAGGGTGCTGGCCTGGGCAGTTTCTGTGACAACCCTCTTCAAGTTTGCAAACTGCTTGCAGACTTTTTTCATTGTATCCTCACAGTGTTGAAAGAAAGACAACAAGCTCTTTGGCCTCTTCTAATCCCATTAAAATGAAGGCTCCAGTTTCATGACTGAATCATCTGTCAAAGACCTCATTGCCAAATATTGTCACACTGTTGAGTAGAATTTCAATATATGAATTTTTATGAATTTTTGGATGCGTACAATATTCAGCACTTTGCATCTGGTGTCTAAAGAATGTAAATAATCCTTTGTAAAAGCAAAGTATAGAGATATTTTCTCTGAATTTTCTTCATGAGCTGGCCTAACATTTAGTCAGTTTCTCAATCTAGAAATTGAGACAAGACGCCACAAAATTCAGGGACTGTCTCACTCTCAAATTATAAACTTTCAGTATGTAGGATTAAGGGAAAAATTAGGAGTACAGATATTCCTCAAAAAAGCATAAAGCATTGATATTTTACATATTCATTATCTGCTCTACATGTACAAGACAAGATGCAAGAATGCGATGAAAAATACCACTGACCCATTTTTCTCTGCAACACTATTTCTTGGGCACACTAGAATGCATGATATTCTGCTATGAACTGAAAAGCTACATAACCACTGCTGTAGTTGAAATAAGATGGGAAAGGGCATGGATCCAAACCTGAGGCATAATGGAACAACTTTGATGGTGATTGTAATTTAAAACCTAAAAGATAAGTAGAATTTGTTTAGGTATTAGGGAGATTAAGTAAGAATTAGGTGGTTCTGTGTCTTACTACTTTCTTGGGTATTGCAGCTGTGACATTATTGTAAACTATCAATATCTTCCTTTAAAATTCCTTTACTCCAAAATGAGTTATGAAGAACGTCAAATTATGCTTTAACAAAATGAAACTAAAGGAAAATAAATTCTTTATTTTATAGAACACTGCAATAACATTTTAAAATTTGATTGTTAATATATTTAGAATGATGTATAGGTACATTAAAAGTATACTACAACACCTTTTGTCAGTTAAAAACATTCAAGTATTGTAATGCCCTAGCAAACAGAACTTCTGCATAATCCCAAAACATGACTAAATCTCTTATGGTTCTTTGTTTTCAAATCATCTAGTTGTGACCTATTTCACCACACTTTAGCTTTGCCTGTTGCAGAAATTCCAAATACTATGCCCACCATAGTAACTGGCTTTTCTCTCTCAACAAAATGCTTTTTAGGTTCATTGATATCATTGTAACTCATCCCTGTTTGATGTGAGTCATTGGCAGCATAAAAGTACATATTATCTGTTCACTTAACTAAATGAGTGTCTTTTTTTCTTGTTTTGAACAATTTTGAGTAATATTGCTACAAATATTCTTTTCAAGTCTTTTTGATAAAAACATATCTTCATTTCTTGTGGGTAACTATAAAGGCATGAAATTTATAGGCCCAAGATATAGCATGTACTTACATTGAAGTGAAAATAGTGTCTTTACGATATCAACTGTTTGTAATATAGTAAGAAACCATCAGCAGTGAAAAGGGGTCCTCCTAGGCTCCACATCCTTATCAGAATTTTGAGATCCTCATTCTTTTTAAATTTAGGTATTCTGGAAACAGTGCTAGTCATAAAATCATAATCTTCCCAAAATAAAATTGAAAGTATTGAAATACACAAAACCCAAATCCTGAATCATCTCCTGGTTGGGGAGGGGGGTATGTATGTGTTATAAAATTAGATAAAAGAAAAGAATAAGCACAAAAACTAAAAACAAAAGAAAGAAAAAGGAAGAAAAAACAGATAACAAACAAGGAAAAATGAAAATATTAAAACAAATAAAAGAGGAAAAATTTCCCAAACACCAAAAAATGAATGGGGAAAAATGAATCAAATAAATTTCTCTGTGTTTTTCATCATCCTTTTCTTTTCAGATTTTGCACTGTCAGAGTCCAGTCAATATGGGCGAGGGGTGGTAAGTCATTGCTAAGTCTTATTGTTCTTTCCACACTTGCATTTCTGCATGTGAAACCTAGATCCAGCCCAGCCTTTCCTACTATGCACGGGCAGTCAATAGTGCCCATCTTAATGTTGTATCACTCTGGTTCCTCCTTTCCATGCCCCTATGTGCATCCCAAGTCATGGTATTCTCTAACTAGTTTATGGGCTGTGGTTTGTGAGGTGCCTCTGTGCTCCAGGGACCTCTCTGTCTCTACATGCCAGGACGAGGTACACAGTGAAAGCCGAGCTGTGTCTTTGCTCCTGTTGGTTCATGATGGAAAGCAAATACAACACTGTGCTTATGTAGGCATTGGGATAAGAGGGAGGGATGTCAAGAAGTCTATTTAACTCTATGCCAGCACCTTTAGATCCAGTCCCATCTGGAAGCCACTCATGCCTAGCTTGACTTCTTATCACAGAAAGTAGGGTCCCCTGCATCTCTCTTTGCTGGAACTTAAACTTCCTGCCTGCACTCACTTCATAGCTGTCTCCCATGGCCGTCTCCCACACAATCACTGTGCCAGGGCAGCACCATAAACCCTAGAGAGTAGCTGATCTGCAGTTGCTCTGCAGTTAAGTTTTAAACAATTACCCTCTTCCCTAAATGAGTCCTGATTAAACCCTTTCAAACTTGGCAAGCCTTACACTGGATTTCCTCCTCAACTCTAGTCTCCCATGCAGTAGCAGTCACTGTCAGAGTCAAATGACACACTGTTGCTGAAATTAATATTAGCAGTGGACTTTCCTTTGACTGAGTACTGCCAGCTGCTGGTTGGATCCCTCTCTGAGCTTATCCTGTGTAAATGGAGGCAGGTCCCTCACCCTGGGAGCTAAATTGTCCCTTCCAGTCTGCCTCATGCCTTTCTATCCTCTGTGCCCCGTCTCTTCAACTTCTCTGCAATTTCTAGTCTTCCCCTCAGCTCACTCCTCTTTCCCCAAGATTCATATCTCTCTTTTCACCAAAGTTTTGTCTTCCAAGTGTCTGGATTCCAGGTCCAAAAGAGGCTGCACTGTGCTCCCTGTCTCTACTCTACCATAGTCTCCCTAGGGAGAATAGCCACATACAGAATCAGGGATGAAAGAATGCAAAAGGGCCCTCTGCACCCTGGTGGGTTAGAGGATCCTCTGAAAGGCAATGAAAGCCTGAAGCTCACTGTACAATCTTCTGTGAGTCCATATGGGAGGGGTCTGCATTTGAAGGCTGCTGATACTGTGATAGAATCCTGAAAGACCTGCAGACAAAAGTCTGAAATCAATGATAAAAGCATTAATTTTGTCATAAAAGAGCAGAAACATGGGTCTCCAAGACCCATATTTATTCTAAAAATATTTATATTGATTAATTATTAATTTCAATTTTATGAGTTTTCTAATATTAAACAATGAGTACTTAACAGGAAAAAGTCACAAATATAAAGTATTGAATTTTTGATATGTATTGTTTATAATAAAGTATCAAATTTTTCAACATCAACTGTTTTTTGGTGTACATCTAAAAAGGGGGAACACAAATAACTTTTTATATGAACTACAATGAAAATACCAATAGCATTTTACAAAAAAAATCTTTGCTTCAATTTGCATACCTAAGCTGTCTGCCCACATAACATTAGCATGTTACATTTGCATGTATTGCTACACTGACAGCACATGTGCTTAGCTTTCCTTTTCTGTTTCAGTCTTGCCACTTCTTTTCTCTTCCTGTTTCATTATCAACTTTCTCCTATACTGCACAACATTCACTTAGTAGGGAAATAAGATATCAATAAAATGAAATATCAAATATGCGGTGACCACATAAAAGAGACATCAACGTTTTCACATCAGCTGTGTACTTGCTTACAAAAACTGAAAGATAAAATAAAAAATAAAGACTTATGTGAACTGTGTAAACACTAACAAAAGTCTAGCACAGAAATAAGCTTTGCTTCAACTGTCGCACACAAGGCAATCTTCACACATGACAACTGCGTTTTCTATGGACGTCTTGCTTACACTGATAGCACATATGTTTGCTTGCCTGTTGTTCTTGTAGGGCATGGTTGACATTTTTGTTGTTGTTGTTTTCCTGTTGTTGTAGTAGGTCTTTGTGATGCTGAGCCTGCCTGTTCACTTGTAAGCTCACAGTGTGCTTCGTAATTTTTAGTTTTTGCATAGTTCTCTGGGCAGAAACATTTTGTTTTTCCCCTGTTGTGAATGATCTCTTACGAGCCCCAGTCCCAATCCTCTAAGAAAATTTTGGCAATCATTATAAAACACAGTTGTACTCAGCATAATTCCAAATATTGAAATGCAAAAAGATCAAAATGTCCTGTAAAGTCTTAACTGCAAAAAATGTTAAAATACTGAAAATATAATTCTGGAAAACAATAATATAAAGAATTCTGTAAAAGACATGAATTTTGTTTTTGAAAATACATTTATATGAGAAACATAAAAACACATGAAATAACACTTTATATGCTACTTTGAACAATGAAGTAGGGAATAATAATATACTTATTTTTGCAAATAGTTATTATAAAAATAGTTGCATAATACTTTTGAACAGATAAATCACAGTAATAAACAAACAGATAAAAAATGAAATGTGTAAATGTATATGAATATGTTTGTTAATTGTGTTCATTCAGCTTTACCACTGTGGTCTTTTGAAATACTGTGATGTATAACCTAAACCTTTTGACAAGATTGATCTAACACTGTATTTGGTCAACTTGCATAATCAGCACCCCAAAAAACTGAAATCTTGAGATATTTCATAAATGCAGATATATAAAAATAATGCTCTTTCATTAATTGAATAAGTTTCATCATTTTTATTTATATATACAGTGCTTATACACAAAGTTAACATTGTACTCATGCACCTTCACAGTGCAGATTTATAGAAAATGCATGCAATGAATTAGAACTGTCTACATCATTACACAATTTATGCTACCTGCATTCGAAATGGAATAAACATAAAATACCTAACATAGTGAATTGAAACAACAATGTGACCAATTAAAACAGTTTAAAAAATAAAAAAAAACATAAATAGCAAAAGGAAAATTAAACCATTGAAATAATAGGTTATGGGCAATGCGCAGTGATAGTTTATAGAAGCTGTGGAATTCTTATGACCATGAAGTCAATTTTGAAGTCGTGCACCACAATGAATAGCTTTTTTTAAAAAACTTTTTGAGTCTATTTTCATGGCAGCACATATTCATTTTATTTTTTATTTTTTATTCATGTTAATTTTTTATGCAACACTTTTTTTGAAAAAAAAATCCATTGCATGGATTAATATACAAAAACGTGTATTTCCTTTAAAATTTTCTCATTTCTGTGCCACGCTGGTATCCTCTTTAGGTATGTGAATTCTTCAGGCACTTATATAACTTCCTATATTGACAAAAACCATACCAGTGATTGAAGAGAAACATGATTGCTTATGTATCTTATCATTTTTGTTCTTTATCTGTAATTTTATTTTTATAATTGGCTCTTATTTACAGTACATAATAATTGTTTTTATAGTAAGGAGTTGGTAAGTATACATAACACATCCTAATACTTTTTCCCCTAGTCTTCCTGTCTTTCTCTGCTCCTTCCACTGCTTGGTCGCCTTTCCATTTGCAAAGCTCTATTTCCATTTTTTTTCCTTCAGTTATTTTTCTTCCCATCCTCCACACTCCCCACTCTCCATCCTCCCTCCATCTCTTGTATCCTACTATGTACATATGGTTTTTTTTCAAAAAAGTCAGTAATTCACTGGTGTCTTCAGGAAATATATAGCTTTAATTCATTAAAATCTCCTGAAATTTTGTCAGCTGGAAAAAATATCAGTGCAAAAACCTGACTCAGTTTTCAACTGAAGTTTTCTTTTTTTATAATCAGAAAATATATATTTTTTATTTTAATCAGAAAAAAGTAAGGGATTACAGTAAAACAGAATTTCAAAGTAGACCAATAGAAAATTAACAATAGTCAATACATTGTAGATTGCTATATTCACAGTAGTTGTTTACAGTATAGGATATAGACATGAAACATTGTCCAGAAAGTTATTAGCGCAAAACTTCCCCCCAATGAATCAAGAGAAACAAGCTGTATGACTATTTTTTGTTATGACTGCTATATTATTTTCAAAAGAACAATTCACAATAAAAATGTAATCTGAAAATGACCCTGTGAATACCACTTTTCACTCAAAATTCTTTTTCTTTAATAATCTTAAATAATATTTTATATACATACATGAAGCTTTCATCATTGCTTTATCATCTGACAAATTCTATTCATAGAATAAGGTAAATTAATAGAATTCTTTATCTCAGTTATATTTTCTCCTCATATTCATTTTCTTTATTTTTCAATTTTTGCTTCTTTCTTATTACTGATCCCTTCTATCTTTATTAGGGCATCTGTTGAACTTTATTAATCTTTAGATATTTAGTTAACTCTACTGCTACTATTGAATTCTTTTGTATTATTGGTGGAGTCATCATTCACTTAGGTATATTTACTTATGTCAATATTTGGTTTATATTATAATTTAAAATCTCATGTAAGTGGGTAAAAGGGATATACTATTTGTTATCACCATTTGTCACTAATTTGTCTTTGACAAACAGCACCAAATGGCATAAAAAATTTGTTAACAAAAATAATAGCACAAAACATTCCAAACAACTTGAGAAACAAATGACTGAGTCAAGTAGACCACTAAAGAGAATCAGAAGAGATGTTTTCTGTGACACTGGAGTCAAAATCCCAGAAATTCAACTTATGGACAGAATTGAAAAGTTGTTACAGAAAAGCAATAAATCACTTATAAAGGAAAACCCGTTGGAATTGCAGCACCGTATTCAACACATAAAGGTCAGGAGATCTTGGAATAAAGTTTTTCAAGCCTTTCCAAAAAACACAAACAAAACAAAGCAATGCAAAGCAAAACAAAACTTCCAAATCAGTCTGATACGTCCTGCAAAACTATCAGAATTGATGGAAAGAGAAGACCCTTCCTTGACAAAATCAAGTTAAGAAATTCATGACCACCAAAACAGCATCGAAAAAATTCCTCAAGGATATCCCTGTAAAAGACAATAAACTAAACAATGTCAAAGTGTCTAATAGACTTAATACACTAGTCAGGGGATCTCAGTTACTTTCTAGTTGTTAGGAAAAAGTACCTAACACTCAGAAGTTAAAAGAAGAGAGATTTATTTTGGTTCACAGTGTGTAGAAGTTTCAGTCCGTAGTCAACTGGTGCCAAGGCAGCACAGCAAGGCAAAGATGCATGGCAGAAGAGAAACAGTTCATAGAATGGCAGACAAGAAGCAGATGTAAGCCAAGGAAGGAGGAGGGATATATATTCTTCCCAGCTATGCACAGAGTGAGCCATCACTTCCCATCAGATTTTCCATCCAAAAGCACACCCAGCTGTAAGTTCATCAGTGAACAAATACAGTAATGAGCATCACACAATCATGATCTAATCATCTTCCACCTATGAGCACATGAGGTTTTTCAAGGACATCCAGATGCAAACCTTAACACAGGTTGAATAGTTAAGTGTGAAAGGCAATCAGTAACAGGAAAATAATGCAAAGAAAGGATGTCATTACTTTTGGTAATGATTCTCAAAGTAAGTAGGTTCAATTACCCAAGAAAAGGAATCATACTGACAAAATGAATTAAAAAGCAACAGCCAACAATATGCTATATACAAGAGATGTATTAATGCAAATAATATTAATAAATTAAAATGCAAAGGTTGAAAAACAATATTTCATACACTCAGGACCCCAAACAAGCAAGACTATATATCCTTTTTCAAAGTGGACTTCAAATTAAAATTTATCAGAAGGTGCAAAAAAATAAAAAAGAAACAATATATGGAT
Source organism: Dasyprocta punctata (assembly GCA_004363535.1). NCBI lineage: Eukaryota > Metazoa > Chordata > Mammalia > Rodentia > Dasyproctidae > Dasyprocta > Dasyprocta punctata. Next base: position 28,600 of record RJWM01023732.1, read on the forward strand.
AAAGGAACAACAATTCAACAGAAAGAGAAAACAATTATTAACATATGTACCAAATAGCAACACACCCAACTTCATTAAACACTACTGGACATAAAGGTCAGAACAAACATCATCAAAATCCAGAAAATTATTGGTAACCACTTTGAGAAAAAGTACTCCAAAAAACTGGAGATTCAGAAGAAATGGGTGGATACCTACATAAATATGACCAAAACTGGACCAAAAAGATTTAGAAACCCTGAATAATTCAACAGTAGGCACAGAAATCAAAAAAGAAATAATAGCAATAAACAGTAACAGTAATAATAATAATAAACAACCCATAATAAAAGCCTAAAAGCTGGAATATTCACCAAAAATATCAAGAACTTCAGTGAAGATCTAATGCCAATTCTCCCCAACACTTTAATAAAATTGATAGGAAAAGAGTACTCCAAAGTCATTTGTGGAACTTAATGTTACCATTATTCCAAAAAAGAATGAAATGAATCATTAAATATCACATATTATGATGAAGCAGGCATTAACTATGGATGCAAGCGTGGTCCATACATGAAAATCAATAAATGTAGTGTGTCATGTAAATAGAAGGAAGCACAAAAATAACATAATCATCTCAATAGGTTCAGAAAGAGCCTTTGACAAAATCAAAACTCAATTTTTGAGAAAAAATAACCCTGAAGATTATAGTTATAGAAGATCGTTGCTTCAATCTGTTGAATATCATTCATGAAAAACTTGCTGCCAATTTCATATTACATAGGAAAAAACTGCAACAAGAGAAAGATGGTCACTATCACCACTCATATCCAATATACTGTAGTACTCAAAATATTTTCTGGAGCAGTCAGGCAAAAGAAAGTGATAAAAGAGGTATGTATAGGAATGGAAGAATCAAATTATAATTACTCATCGATAACGTGATCCTATTCAAAGGAAACCTCAAAAATTCCATCAAAAACTTCTAGAATTAACAACCAAATTCATTACTGTAGCAGGATACAAAAGCAACAAACAAGATATTGATACTGTTCTCATATATCAAAAAAGAACTCATTGAGAAAGAAGTTTGGAAAGCAGTACCATTCACAGTATCACAAAGAAAAATTACTATGGATTAACCTAATCCAAAAAGTGAGAGATATTTATAGCAAAACCTGTAGTACTATGAAAAAGATCGAAAAATGCATCAAAAAATTAAAGATATCTCCTACTCCTGGATAGAAAGAACCAATATTGGCAAAATGGATCATAGTTCTCAAAATAATATATAGACATAATCCAACCCTATCAATAGCATTTATCACAGAAGTAGAGAAAACAATTCTAAAATTCATATGGAATCAGAATAGACTCAGAATTCCAAGAACAATTTCTGACAACAATTGCAAACCAGGATGCATGGCAATCCTGGTCTTCAAGTTACATACAAAGTGATAGTGATTAAAACACCATGAAAATTGCACTAAAACAGACATGTAGATCAGTGGAACAGAATGGAAGTTTTAGAAACGATTTCAGGCTCCTATAGTCATCTCATCTTTGACACAGGGATCAAATACATATGCTAGAAGGTCGCCTCTTTCACAAGTGGTGCATGTAAAACTGTCTATCCGTATGCATAATACCGAATCTGGACCCATATCTCTCACGATGTACTAAACTGAAAACTGAAAACAAAATGGATCAAAGACCTAAACGTTAAAACTGAAGAATTTAATCTGGTGGAAGATAAATTATGTAAAAACGTAGGCATTGGTGAGGACTTTGTGAATAGAAATCCAGTTTCAAAGCTGAAACTAAATAACATTAAAAATCAACAAATGGAACTATATCAAGCTAGACGACTTCTACACAGCAAAAGAAATAAGTAACACAATGAAGAAACAGCATATAGTAAAAAATGCCATGTGTTTCCCAGAAAGAGGACTAATACCTAGTATATATATATATATATATATATATATATATATATATATATATATAGAGAGAGAGAGAGAGAGAGAGAGAGAACCCAAAATAAAAAACCCAATGGAAATAGACAACTGAAATGAATAGATACTCACAAATTATGAATGGCCAGTAAATACTTGAAAAAAAATATTTAGCATCTCTGGTCATTAGAGAAATTCAAATTGAGACAACACTGAAATTCCATCTCACTCCTAAAAGAATGACTACCATCAAGAAATCAAATAATAATAAATGCTGGTGAGGTTGAAGGAAAAAAGAAACCTTTCAAGACTTTTTCTGGTAATGTAAATGAATACAACCACTATGGTAATCAGCATGGCAATTGCTCAAAAATTAAAACTAACAATTCTATTTGACCCAGCTACTCCCCATTTAGATATTTTTTTAATGAGCTAAAGACACAATAATACAATGATACATGCATATCCATCTATATAACAGGACAACTTATAACAGGTAAATTTTGGAAGCAGCCTATATCTCCATCAACAGATTAATGAACAGAGAAAACATGGTATTCAAACATAATGGGCATACTGCTTTATCATAAAGATCAAAAAACTTAAGAAATTTTAGGAAGATGAATACACCTTGACACCATGATAGTAAGTGAGATAAACACACAAACATAAATATGTTAGTGTATTCTTATAGACTTATTTGCATAGTAACTTCCATTTTCTACATTTGTTTCTATGCAAATAAGTCTATAAGAATACACTAACATATTTTTCTCTTCCTAATTTTGTTTTACATATCCAACTATGTATCATCTATTAATATGATTTTGTGATTTAGTTTATTAAAAATTATTGGAAATACCTTAGCAATACTTTGATATGTAACAGATATATTCATTTCTTAATGTCATTCTATATATATCCAAAATATAATTAAAACTTATGTTAATGCAAATTTTGTTACAGTGCCACACTTGTGCAAGGGTAATCTTCATCATATACTGAGTAGATATAAATTAATTAATAAGCCGGGCGTGGTGGCGCACGCCTTTAATCCCAGCACTCGGGAGGCTGAGGTAGGAGGAGCGTTGTCAGTTCGAGGCCGGCTTGGGCTACAACGCGAGTGCAAGACCGGCCTGAGCTACATAATGCGACCCTGCCTCAAAAAACTAGGGCCGGGAAGTTGGCTCAGTGACCTAAGCGCCTGCCCTGGCAGGTGCGAGG
>RJWM01023733.1:0-31638 GCA_004363535.1 Dasyprocta punctata
GCTAGTTGTTTGCTTGTCTCCTTTGCTTGTTGTTTTTACTATATATGTCGTTTTTTTTTTGTCGTTGTTGTTGTAGTTTTTGTTTGTTTTGTTTTTCTTCGCTCAAATAAAATAAAAAAAAAAAAAAAAGAAGAAAACAAGAGACATTACGGTAGCCACTGTTGATTTCCTGTTGTCTTATGTGAAGTCCTGCGTTGCTTGCATTGTCCTGTTCTGATCTGCTTTGTTCTGTTTTGTTTTGCTATGTTTTGTTTTATTCTCTTTAAAATAAAAAAAAAAAAGAATGCTAGTGCATTATTTTCGGAAAGAACAAAAAACTTATTTTCAAGTTTTAAACTGCAATATCATCACTTTTTGAGAAATGGTTTCTAGAAATTAGAAAGCAGAAGTCATAAAAATATATTGATATAGATATATATATATTGTCTTAGTGATAACCATCATGGTCCTTCTCTGTGATGCACTGAATATATCCTCTGACATGAATTGGATATTGGTTCAAATGACTGCCTTGAATCAGTTCTTCCTTAATAGGTTTAAACAAATATGTGCACCAAAATTTTGACAGCTTTGTCTTTGGTTTTTCTCAACAGTTTTATGGATTTCAGATGAAACAGAAAAGGACAAAGATAGCAAATATTTAATGAAAACATGTTACTAGAGATCTTGACAAATAAGGGATTTTGAATTGACAAATACCTAAAGCAATTTTATTTTTAGAGAAAAAAAATTCTATTATTTATACAATGTTAATACTTAGCAAAGTTACCTGAAAGGAAAGTTGAACTTCACAGAAATACCATGATAGCATTTATTTATTTATTTATTTAGTTTCTATAATAATAAGAAAAAAACCCAGAATTTTAAAAAAAGAGGAGAGTAACATGAGATTTCTTCCAACCCTTCACTCAAGAAATTTCTATCTCATCACAGGCTTAAAAACCAGTCAGTCATGGACTGAAACCATCAGCCAAATCATCTTTTAAACTGTTTGTCTCAGGTATTTTGTCACAATATCTTTAGGCTCTTTTTTTTTTCATAGAGTTATTTTGTTGTTGTTTGGTTGTTTCTTTTGTTTTAATGAGACAGGGTCTTACTATGTAGTTCAGGATGGTCTTAAACTCACTATGTAGTCTAAGAGAGCCTTGAATTCACAGCAGTTCTCTTGCCTCAGCCCCCAGAATACTTGGATTACAGGTGTGCACCACCATGTTCAGCTTTAGGCTGTTTTAAAATGTTTGCTCATTCTTCCTCTTACTTTTCCTCCCTCCTCTTCTCATAATGTAGTGCATTTGTTGTGGAAAATGAATTGCATTTGTTGAAGAAAATAAATTGCAGAGTTTTGCCAGTTATAGTCTCTTGGTTAATTTAACATGTTCCTCCATTTCTGTGTTGCATTACAAAACAATTTAGGCTTGCTGTTCACCCCAGAGCCTTCAGGTTTCATTTTTCAACTACTTCAGAGGTAATAACTAGCATCTGATTCCAAAGCTCATGCTCTTAGTCGTATGATTAAGGTTAGCTATGGAGATACCTCTACCCGGAGGAAGTGATAAATGTCCTGGATGAGTTTACCTTTGTAATTGCCAGTTGAGCCCGTAGCTGGGAGTTTTTCTTAAAACACAGTTTTAAAATGTATTCAGCAATATGGAAATTTTTAGGTGAGTCAAAAGCACAATTTTGGGGGAATTTTAAGCTGTGTTTCATTGATATGTAAGAATTTTCATCAAAAAAATAGGTAAGGGAGAAGAACCACAAATATGATAGTAGGGCTCATTATCAGGAATATCTCTTAGCTTCTTGCTAAACAAACCAAATAAAACAGAAAAACAAACAAAAAAGATCTGGTCAAGGACCCTGATCTTTACTTTGTTCATTTGAGCACTGAATTCTGTTCTCCCTGATGAATTGATTGTTAACTGAACCAAGTTTCCTAAATCTTAGATACTATTAAAATATGCATACTTTAAGAAAACACAGTTCCCTTCTCAACTGAAATAGGTTAGCTGCTTCTTGTTCAGAGCTATGATTATTTTTCTCTTTATCTTCTTAAAAATGCTACATTTTCCCTTGATATAGAAAATTAAGGTTATTTATGTAAGTAAAAGTATGTATAAACCTGTTCCAGATTGAGTGTTTTATATGCATGTTCTATTTCTGTTAATTAACTGCTTAGCTTTTATTTTACTTAACAAGGAAAACAGAAAACTAAAAGGAAAAATACCTTCTGATGTACATAGCTGAGCCTTTGAGTTTTCAACTGTGAATATGCTTTAAAATGTACTTTCATGCAAAAATTTCATCTACTTTGTAAACATTACATCTCTTAAGTATTTAATATGAGTATACATATAATACTCTCAATTCAGATTTCATTCATCCTTATCAATATTCCAAAAGCACTATTCATTTTTAATAGCTTGGTTACTGTACCCAAAACGATGCTGATTAGACAGAGATATGTACTGCATCTAAAATATTAAAATATATATATATATATATAATACATATATATTTCAGTGAAGAAGCAATTTTAAAAGTGGTTTTATTTTAAATTGATACACTTGTGTTACCCAAAGAGACCATTCATTTTTAATATAAAAATACTTTATAATGCAAAAAACAGTTGAGTATGCATAATGTATAAATTTGAACACATTCATAATTTCTCATACAATATTAGTTGGTTTCTGTATTTGTAAAACTGATTTTTAAAGTATACATATACTAGAAATATCAAGTGTGTATGTAAAAGTTACTTTGCATATATACATAATTTTTTAAATGGTGTACTTAAGTATTTCTCATTTTTGGATATTTCACCCTCCCTTTTTACTCAATACTATGCTTTCAAATCTATCAATTTTAATACATGAAGACTTAATTTAAGCTGGGTGTGGTGATATATGCCTGTTATCCTACCACTCTAGAGACTGAGGCAGGAGGATAGCCTTGAGTTTAAGGCCAATCTGCACTACATAGCAAGACCCTGTCTCAAAAAAAAAAAAAAGATCTAACTTATTTATTCTAACTACTACAGAATATTTATTTTTGATAATCAGAGCTACTCATATTTTAAAAGATACTTATTTCCAATTTTATGCTATTAAAAAGATGATAAATAAGCATCCTTGTGCAGGTCTCCTTTATAGAATACAGTTGCTGTATCTTGGAGGATATGCATCTTTAATTTTACTAGGAGCTGAATTTCATTTCTCCATATAGGAATGGGAATCTGATGTAAAATATTTTTTAAGAATATGGTGTCAATATAATTAGTATGAAACACCTTATTGTCTCTGTAATTTGTGTTTTCTTGGTACCACTGAGGCTGAACATCATTTATGCTGATTTTGATTTTTTTTTGAGACAGGGTTTTGCTATGTAGCTCAGGCTGACCTTGAGCTCATGGTGATTGAAGGGTGAGATTACAGGTGTGTGCACCACCACACCCAGTCACATTCATGCTAATTTGCCTTATGGGTTTCCTGTTCTATCAAATACCTTCTTATATTCTTAAACTCATTTTTCTGTTTAGATTCTTTATTGCTTTTCCTGATTGGCATGTAGTTCACTGTACTTATTTTATCATTAATCTGCAATTTATTATAAATTTTACAGATTTTTTGAAGGAAATAAACCTGTTTACTATGTTAACAACTAAATTCAACTTGATAAAGAAATTTTCTTTTAAACTTAGTCCATAAACTACTTCCCTTTGCATTGAGGCTGTCGCAGCTTGACACAGGTTGTAGGAAAAAAGGTGATGATCCTACTTTTTCCCATGTTAAGTAGACCTTCTAGTTGTGTGGGTAAGATGAAATTTTATCTGCTGAATGTCCTTTACAGAAGGCTCTGAGCTAAAAAAAATTACTTATTGCAAATTAATTCAAGATCCAAGACATGATTTCTTGAGTATGGTTAAGTAAGTTGCAAGATTTGCTAGATTATAAAATAGAGATGTTTATAAAACATTCTTCTTTCCAAGAAACCTCCCAAAAATTTAGTTGGAGACCTCACCTGATCCTGGGCCAGAAACATTTCCATATGCAATCTAAGAATATGAGAAAACATATAGAATGACCATGTCTTTTTGGGCTCCATCTGTACCTCTGATTTTCTGTGACTCTGAAACCTTAGTAAAACTGACACTGAATAGCATTTCTCTAATTCATGGGATTCCATCTGACAAGCAAATTGTGAGTGTCTGCTCACAAGACAGTTGATAAATAATATAGGATTCCATTTTGTTTTCATGAAGTGCAGATTGGAGCTAAGTTTCTTTAATATTCATAAAAGGCAAACTAAATTCGCATGCTACTTTTTCCATGTTACCATGCTAGAACCAATAAAACATACTAATTTGGTGAAAGGAAAATAAAATATATTGACAAACCAATTTTCACAAGAACATATTTCAGTTGTTAGCTTATAAAGGCTAATTCTGTAGAAATTACATAACGTCTACTCATTAGAGAAGCCTATGAACTTAAACATTTTATGAAGAAAAGAGTTCCTTCTTTTTCATTTTTTTTAGAGTTAAGAAAAATTGAAATTGCTTCTTCTCTAAATATTTTATAGGATACTGATGTAAATCCATCAAGTCCTGACTTTTTTAAGTGGGAGACTTAATCATTGCTTCAGTCTTGTTATGGACATTTTTGAATTTTCTATTGATTTAATTCTGAGGTTGAACTTACCTATTTTGACATTTTCCAGTATCTTAGCATACAATTTTTCATACTTTAAGATCTTTTGTATTCCTGTGACATCAATTGTATTGTCTCCTTCTTCATCTTCATCATTTTACTTGAGTCTTTTTTCTTTTTCCATCTAACTGAAGTTTGGTCAATTTTGTCTGTCTTGTTAAACATCAACTTTTGTTTTTTGAACTGGGAATCAAACTCAAGATCTTGCACTTGCCAGGCAGGCACTGTGCCACTGAGCTATATCCCAGGTCCAACATGAACTTTATTTTATCAAGCTTTTGTGAATGTGTTTTATTTTCTAGTCTCTCTTTCGTTCAATTAATTTGTCATTTGGTTTGTTCTTGCTAGTCTCAGTTCTTAAAGTGAACTGTTAGGTTGTTTATTTGAAATCTTTTTTATATATACATGTATAACTATAAATGTCTTTTTTAATATTGCTTTTGGTGTATCTTGCAGATTTTGATGTTATTTTTATTTTCATTTTTCAAGAAATTTATTGATCCTTCTTTTAATTTTTTCAACTACCTATTGGTCATTAATGAGTGTGTATTTAATTTTCACATATTTGTATATTTTCTGGTGTTTGTGTTGTTAAAGAACTCCCAAAGTATAATGTCACAAAGATAATTCAATTAAAATTGGCTAAAAAGTTGAATATGTATTTCTCAAAGAATTCACATCCAAAGTATATGAATAATGTTCAATATCACTATATATATTAGGCTATTACAAGTCAAAACTCTAATAAGATACCACCTCATGCAAGTTAGAATGACTACAAGCAAAAAGACCAAAGACGACAAATGCTAGTGAGGATACAGAGAAAGGGGAACTTGAGGGAAGTGACTGCCTAGCAGACACAAAGTCCTGGGTTTGATTCCCAGCAAGATTAAAAACAAAGCAGAGAAAGGGAGGTTCTTATTCACTGTTGACTGGAATGTAAATATGTATAGCCATTATGGAAAATGTATGGAGGTTCCTCAGAAAACTGAAAATAGAACTATGATATGACACAGCAAATATACTATTGTGCATATATTCAAAGGAAATGGAATTATCATCAAAAGAGATACCTTAGCTGAGTGTTGCACTGTGCGCCTATAATCCCAGCACTCTAGGAGGTTGGGGCAGGGGGATCTTAAATTCCACCCTGGTTTGGGCAACTAAGTGACTTAGCAAGACTATGTCTCAAAATAAAAAGCAACAAGAGTTAGGGGGACGTAGCTCACTGCAAAGATCTAAGTTCAATCTCCAATACTGAAATCAATCAATCAATCTTTAGTCAACCAATTTGCACGCTCAAAATTATTGCAGTTCTATTCACAAGAGCCAAGGTATGGAATGAACTAACTGACCAACAGATGAATGGGATAAGAATATGTGTCACATATCAAGAAGAGAGTATCATTCAGGCATAAAATGAGTGAAATCCTGTCATTTACAGCAACATGAATGGAAATGGAGGTCACTGTGTTAAGTAAGCCAGAGAGAAATGCTACATTTTCTTATTCATCTGAGGAAATCAAAATATCAATCTCATAAAGGAACAGAGTGGAACAGCTGTCACTAGGACAAAAAACATTAGATTAAGGGCACAAAAACATAGAAGAAATTAGTTCTGGTTTACGATGGCAGTGCAAAGTAACTTTATTAACATAAATCTACAATGTATTTCAAAATAGTTGAAAGAGTACAAAAGTTTCAAAAATGTAAAGATGGCTAGTGTTTGAGGAGAATGAAGTGGTTACTATTCTGATTTGATCACTACACTTTGCATACACATATTGAATAATCACACTGTGCCTCATAAAGACATACATGTATTATATCTTAATAAAAATAAGGATACATAGAAAAATTATTAAAACAATGGCTATTGCTTTTCATGAAGCTATTCACCAATAGATGTTCCGTAATTGCTTACAGACTGACTCTTTACAGATGTTAACTGCTTGGATTCTATTTGAAAGAGGAAGAAATTATTAAAGAAAAGAGATACAAAAATGTTGAATGCAAGTTCCAGGATGCAAAATGTTTGTGAAATTAAAATCAGTATCTTGATTGTGTTCTCAGATCTGAATAGCCACACAATGCAGGTCCTTAGAAAATCACATCAGCAGTGCATGGAATGCTATAGGAGTTGCTTTTTCAAAGTTATTTTAAAATAAATAGAAGAATAAGGTGATTATGTCATAAGATGGCAATCATGATTCTGTCACACTAAAAGGAACTATAAAGAAATTAATTTTAACCAGTTGATAAAGAAAACATTCCAAAAAGGACAATACAAAGTACATATTTTTCAAGATCTGAGGAAAGTTTCATCTCTAGCATCACATAAATGATTTTTTCAAGTATAAAGAAAACTGCAATCAAGTGAAATAGGTTACACCAAAGATTTGCAGGGTAAAGGGGGAGAAGCTCGACTTTCAAAACACAGGTTCTTTGTAGCAGGTTTTATATGACTATATTAAAATGGGTACAATTATATTATCTACTATAATTTCACTGCTATCAAGTGGGGATATATATATATATATATATATATATATATATATATATATATATATATCAGTTTCAGAAAAGAAATGAAAACAAAACAGTATCAATGAAGTGCAAGAACTGAGATGAACAGTCAGCATCATTAATATTATTTATGTTCCAAACTCTGGAGTCAGAATTCCTGGGTTCAATAAACAGACACTTCCCTTACTGTGACTGAGGCCAGACAACTTAAACTCTGGGATGCTAACTGTTTCCTTCTTTAAAGAGGGAGTAAAATTCATTAACAGTGTCAGGGAGAAAATTAAATGGTATAAAGTAAAAGAAAAAGAAAAATTAATCACATACTCTGTCGTTTAAGCAAAGAATATATATAAGAACCTTGAAGGGTGTTTGATATATGAGTCTGCACAACAAATATTAACAATAGTAATTAGTACTAAATTTCACAGTATTTATTAAACAGGATCTCTGCTGCCTAGTATAATGTATACTGAAATCAAATCAAATTCATAATAGTACATGTCATTGTATATAGACACACAATAATGGTCCTGAGTTGCTGAGCCTTCATACTTTGAAACTATAACTCTTCTTCACATAGTTCTTCACAACATCGTAATATTCATTGAGTCAACCAAGAAATAAACTTTAAGCTAAAGAACTGAGGATAAAAACAGTAAGAAAAGTTGTGTTTATTTTAGGCTCCACAATTTGTTACATTTCAAAATCTATTTAACTGCAGTATGATGTGCACATAAGTGGAATGCCCACATTTGAAATGCACATTTCGATGAGTTTTTACACTTGCACGTTCCTTACAACCACACCCAATCTCTCACTTACTTTCATCCTCCCCGGAATCAACTGCTGTTCTGATGTTTTTCATCATGCATCAGTTTTTTAATTTATCTCATATTAGTACATGTTTGTGATACATAATGATTGCAATCATTGCAGATAACTCATACATGAACATTTAACTCATACATGAACATTCTTTTCATATCTACTTCCTCTCATCTTCACTCTATCCTCCACCTCTTGATCCCCTTCCCATCTGCAAAAGATCTATCTCCCTGTTTTCTTTTATCTTTTATTTTGCTCTTTGGTTCATTTACACTTTGGGTTTCTCATATAAAAGAAATGATGTGAGAGTTAAGCTTTTGTGTTGGATGCATTTTACTTACCATAATGATTTCAATGTCCACCCATTTTCCTGCAGATGACTCAAGTTTATCCATATAATTATAGCATAGTAGTAGTCCATTATGTATAATAAACAAATTTTCTTTATCCATTCATCAGTTGATGGACACACAGGCCACTTCCAATGATCAGCTAATATGAACTATGTTGTTATAAAGCACGGGTATGCATGTATCATTGTAAAATGGTGTCTCTACTCTTTCAGGAAGATGTCTGGTAGGGGAATAGTTGTGTTGAATTGAATTTCTGCTTTCAGTTTTTTGAGGACTCTCCATGATGATTTCCATAGTGCTTATACTAGTTTACATTTCTACCAACAATGCAGAAGGGTTCCTTTTTTTGCCACAGCATTGCCACAACTTATTAGTTGGTATTTCTCACAATTCCCATCCTTTCGGATTAAAATGGACTCCCCATTTGGGTTTAATCTACATTTTTCTAATGGTGAGGGATGTTATCATTTTTTCATGTATTTACTGGTCCATTTGTACTTTTGTGTGGTGTTTGTTCACTTCAGTAGCCCATTTTTTGAGTGAGTCTTATTTTGGGGGTCTTTTTTTTTAGTTCTTTAGGTATTCTATAAATTAGTCCTTAGTCCAAGGCACATTCTGAACAGAACCCTAATTGTGCAAAAATAATATCAAGAATCAATAAATGAGATTATATTAAAATCAAAAGCTTCTGCACAACAAAGGGAGTAACAAGAGTGAAGAGAAAACCTACAGAATGGGAAAAATTTTTAGCATCATATATTAGTATTGCAGCTATTGGGAATTCACAGAAATGAAATCAGGCCATTTATGCCACTTTGCATCTGGCTTATTTTCTTCAGCACAGTGTTCTATTTATTTGGCATTAAACCTTCTGTATAATCCTCTGGATTATACCTCTCATAACCAGTGTATTGAGAATTTCAAATAAATGGTGTCCTGTATTTAAGCCATTGGTCCTTTATATCCTTCCTACTCAGATTCACCTCCTCCAAGGCATGTTAGTGACCTGCTGACTCTCAGATGTGATGGACAGCTTGAGCTAGCTGTGTGAATAATTATCCACCCTTCTTGACTAAAAAGTTGAAAAGACATAAAACTACATTTTCTATATTTCCTTGCTGCAGGGTAGGAATATGTTGCTGGTTTCACTAAAGAAAAACTTTTTAGTTGATACTATGCCACATGATGAAATAGGTAAATCACAGTTCTTACATATGACTTTTATACATTGGGCCAGAACTCTAATCTTCTGGACCACAAGAATGTAGCAGCACTTTCTTGATTTCCTGTTAACATATCCCCACCATCTTGAACCAATGATGGTACTGTCCCATCAGGCAGCATGAGACAGAGCCATGGGGTGGCATAAGCCAGTCCCTGGGACAGTCATGCATGTAAGGTCCCATCATGAATATGCAGTGATGGTAAAGACAGCAACCTTTATGATAGCCTAATTCATGAAAGTACAGCCTGGAGTCTCTTTTTATAGCCCTTCCAATAATTCTATAGCTATTCAAGAATCTTTTACTGCTTAAATTGGTCACAGGTATTCTTCTGTCTACAGTTAAGAATACTGGCTTATGGTTTCCTTGTCATTAACCAATACTAACATCTTGAAGGTTTGCTAAAAGAATTGATTGGGACAACACAAATGAACCACTGAACACAAATACCTGACAAAAACTAGTTATTAATAATGGTGTTATTATTTTAAGTATTATTTTAAAGTGTCTTAATAATCAAAATACCTGATTTTGGGTTGTGACTTTAATGTATATTTTTCCTGCAATATTGGTCAAGTTGTTTATTCTTTTTTTTTTTTAGTACTGGGGATCAAACTCACAACCTTGCACTTACCAGGCAAGTGCTTGAACCACTGAGCTGAACCCCCAGCCCTGAAGTTGTTTAACTATTCTAAGATTTTCTTTTGCTATCAATAAACTAGGTAAGAAGTAAAAATACTTTGTGCTGCTATTGTGAAAGTCAAATCAGAATACTGTGTTAACTAACATTTTCTTTTCTAGACTTCTTGATATTCTCCATACAGATAATTCAGTTAAAGATTTTTTTCCTCCATTGCTTCATTTTGTTAAATGGAAAGATCTCATCTTGCTCCTTTAGAATCATGGCACTCCACTTGTGTACTGTCCCAGTGCCTCTGCGTCTTGTTATCCTCTACATCAATTCAAATCCTTTTCCATGAAGGTGTTTTTGGGTGGCGGAGGAGTGAGGGGAGTTTGACCCTGCCATAATCACTTCTTTGACCTTGGAATTCCAACAAATGGCACCATAAATTTTCTTCAAAATTTTGCTCTTTCTCATTTAGTCAAAACAACTTATTTATCTCTCCTTGAGAGTTGTGAATCTATCATCTCTCTTAAGGCTAGCAATTACTAATCATTTGAAAAACTGCTGACTAGATGATATACCATGTAATACAGTGAATTCAATTAGATTACATAATAGTTTTAAACTATGTTATTAAACATATGGCTTTAGATGTAAGTCCTTGGATAAAAATAATTTAAAATCACATGCATACGTATTTTTTCATATTAAATCTCTTTCTCTTTCCCAAAATATTTCCACCCTTCTCTGATTCCTTTCAATCATGCCTTTTAATTCTACCACACATATGGTAAGAATAAATGAGCTGACAAAATTAAACCAGTGTTAACATGAAAGCATGAGAATTATTTAAATTTCTTCTATATATTTTTCAAAGTTGGCATATAGCATACGTATAGATAAACAGGTTGCTTCATGACCTAGGAACATGACAATCACTTGGAGGGATTTAACAATTCCAATGCCTGTTATTCCATCCCAGAGACCAATATTTAACTTGATTACTCTGTGGTTTGGCAATAGGATATTTAAAAGCTAACAAGATAATTTTCTAGGACAACTGGACAAGAGAACCTGTTCTCCATTTAGGATCCTATTCAGTTCATTTATCTCTCACTTCTTTGTCTGAGAAGCACATTGTCTTCCTAGAGAGATTTAAAGCCATTCATCTAAACTGTTTTGCTGAAACCATTGAGACTTCGGATACATATACATAAGTACAACGCAGTTTTACTTTAGTAGCTACTGTAATTAAGTGGGCAGTAGCATTTTTCACACACATAAGGAATCAGTCTGGCAAATATCAGCCTGGTGGGAAGAGAGGGAAGGGAAAGAAAATAATATCCTGTAGCTATATTAACTATAAATAAGAATTACAGTTTCACGTTTTATGTACCTGATCGATGGCTCTCAGATCGTCAACAAAGCAGTTTATCTCTGATAGAAGTAGAGATATAATAGACTTTCTCAACGAGCTGCAACTTCCTAGGGTTACCAGATTATGAGAGACATAACGTTGCTCCTGAAACTAAAGATGAAAATGAGTAAGTTTCTGTTTTCCACCAAATTGAGTCAAAGTGTATTTAACGATATTTTCTAACACTTAACTACTAAGATAATTAGGCAGGGTTCAAAAATGTCAAAATAATTCTGGTCAGTCCTAAGCCAAGTTTTGAAATAGACAAATGATAGTCAAACAATACAAAGATTGTATATAGCAGTTAAATTTTGACACAAGACAGGATGCTAAAATGGAAGTTTTAGTAGACATACCAAAAGATAATGTAACAGTTTAGGTGATAGATTATATGCAGAAAGAAATATGAAGATGATAACGTAAGAAGACACTTAAACACACAAGGGATGAAAGACACAAAAAGGTGAGAGAAGAAGTTTGAAGATATCTTTGGGAACAGCTACAGCTTCTAAGTCCCACCTTTTGCCATAGAGGGCGAGGTAGAAGAGGCTTGCATACTTACCACAAATCAAAACCAGGGTGCTTTATAACAATGAGAGGAAAGTTAGATGCTGAGTTTTCAGATAAAGGTAACAAAAGGATTCACAATTAAATAAATGTAAAAGAAGTGGAACACAATAAACTATACCTCATAAGGAGTAAGGACATTACATTATCAACCATATTAAGGAAAGTAAAACTCATGGTCAGAATTTCATATAATCTATTCTTTAACATAGGTAGGAGAGAAAGGAGACTTCTAGAAGAATCTCAAAACCAGGTAATGCTCATATATTTTATCACTGTTCTATATGAGCTTAAACTGACACTAAGGAGATACTGCTCTCAATACTAAATAAATAATGCCAGGTAGGGTCTGGAAATGCTACTTCTTTGTCCTTTATTATGAATACTTACATATAGGCATTTCTACATGTAGTAATCATATTCTAGTGATTCTAGTGATTGTAGTTACTTTCCTATTACTGAAGCAAAATATCTGACACCTGCAACTTGAAGTAGGAGTTGATATTTTAATAATACACATTAATTTCAAAAGTTAAGTAAAGACAGTAAGAAAGTGAATGGATTATAGAGGAAAACTATCCATTACAAATGGGAAATGAATAATTAGCCCTTAACAGAATCCTAAATCAACTTCATGCTAAAAACACACTAAGTAATTATCACAGGAAATAATACTTATTTATCATTATTTCTTATTAATATAATTGGTTGAGATTTACACATTTCATAACTCTCCAATACCACTTATTTGATTTCAGATTTTCATGTTTGTACTTACAGTGTTCTCTTAGTTCTAGAAGAGTTTTGATGGTTATTTATAGATGCTTTAATTGCATATTTACCAATTTTCTCAGTATATAATTCTTTAGGCAATAAGTTAAAGTGAAGAAAAAGTTAACAGACAAAATAAAAGACTTTGGAAAGTGGTATTAAAGTGATGATGGTAGCAGTAGGGTTATATTCTTAGCACCTAACACTGGTTGATCCAAATCCTAACCTCGTTAATTAGGAGCTTGTACTAGCAACTTAACCTTTTATGTCTTAGCTTCCATTTTTGCAAAGCAGCAAATTGTGACAGTGCTTAGTAGACTTATTGTGGATATTACAATAGATAATAAAAATCCTTAACATAGTGCCACATGCCTAGCCAATCTTCAATAAGTGAAGTGTTACTATAACTTTAGATAATAATATGGAAGCACTTCAGGCTATATAGCATAGATTTAATGTACTGACTCTTGAAAAGCTAAATATTGTATTAGTCACTCTCCCCTTGCAGGGACAAAATACCTGACATCTGCAACTTAAAGTACAAGTTTATTTTAGTTCATGGTTTTAGTGAGTTCAACCCATGATTGGCTGGCTCCAAGGCAGAAATGGAAAGGCACAAGGGCATGGAGGAAGAAAGCTGCTCACCCCATGACAGCTAGGAAGCCCAGAGGGAAGGGAGAAGCCAGGGAGATACACCCCTTCATCTCACGATCCCAGGGATCCACCTCTTCAGAGCAGGGTCCATCTCTTGATACCACATTTTGTCTTGAACTCATCAATGGATCTGACCCACTGATGAGTAAAGCACACACAATGATCCAAAGCCCTTCCAAAGGACCAATTCCAAATGCACGACTTTTGCAGGACGTTAGATCTAAACCATAAAAATACTATAAATCAATTTATTTTTCTAGATTTAGTACAATTCTATTAAAGAATCATGCTGAGAAGAAAATAACCTTCATATGAAGAACTTTTCCATAATAATAGTTATGAGCTATTATTGTGCAGCCAGAATGACTGAGGCTTGTGAAGAGTGAATACTGTGTAACACTTAACATGGTTTAGAGTTTTGTGAATATGATTATAAAATAGCCTCAGTGCTTGCTTAAAGTATTACAGACTCCCGTTGCTTTATAAATACAGTGTAACTTTTTTAGAGAGGGTGATGTGAAGGCAAGGTCTGGGAAAATATTATGCTAGGCTATCATAGTAGAAATTGGGGATACATGTCAATTGTTTTTACCATATCTTCCTGTATTTCAGAAAGTATAGAGCAAGAAATAGTATTTCCCAGATTCCCCTGTAGTGAGGATTCTGGATATGGGCTGAGTTCTTAAATCTGAAGAACTCACTTGAGCCCCTAGATTTAGAAGCACATGACAGGGGCTGGGGAATTAGCTCAGTGGCACAAGCGCTTGTTTGGCAAGCACAAGGTCATGAGTTTGATCCCTGGAACCAAAAAAAAAAAAAAAAAAGTACATTACAGAGGAAGAGAAGTAGGCACAGGTGTGTGTTTTCTTGGTACACACTGTGGTGAAGGGATAGAGGGGACATGGTTCTGCCTCATTCAGCAACTGCTTCAGTGGCTATCTGAGCCAAGGAGAGTAACACATTTTTTGTCATAAAGGCCAATAACCGTGGGTGTGTCAAACCCTCATTTATTCTTTAGAATATTTCTATTGATGAATTATTAATTTTAATACTGAGTTTTATTATATTAAACAATGAGTGATTAACAAGGAAAAATCACAAAGATAAAGTGTTACATTTTTAGTATTTATTGTTTGTAAAGAGGCATCAAACATTTCAACATTGACTGGTATTTGGTATACAGGGTATAAAAGGGAAAAACAGAAAACCATTCCTATATGAACTACTATGAAAATACCAATAGTACTCTACAAAATAAAAATCTTTACCTCAACTATCATACCTAAGGCAGTCTGCACGTAAGACAACAGCATGTTCCATACACACATATCACTTACACTGACAGCACATATGTTTTGGCTTCCCGTCCCTTTTCTAGGACATACTTGACATGTGGTTGCTCTTGCTGTTTTGTCAGGAGGTTCTTACTGTATTATGCAATGTGTAGTTAACAGGAACATTAAGGTATCAATAAAATAAAGTACTGAATTCAGAAGACATATTGTACATTTAGAATAAACATCAACATTTTCACATCAGCTGTGTATTTGCTTAGAAACCCTAAAAGATAACATCAGAAATAAATTCCCATATGAACTACAATGAAAATACCAATAGGATTCTACAACAAAAATAATTTTTGCTTCAACTGTCTTACCTAAGGCAGTCTTCACACTTGAAAATTGCATGGTTAGTACACAAGTATTGCTTACACTGATAGCAAGTTATGGTATGTTTTCCTGTCCTTTCTTGTAGGATACAGTTGACATCTTTTTGGTTTTCCTGTTGTCATAACAGGTCTTTGGGATGCTGCGCCTGCCTGTTCACCTGTCAGCTCACCAGTGTGCTCCATTAGTGTTTCGTGTAGTTCCCTGGAGAGAAAGATTTTGTTTTTCCTCTGCTTTAAATGATTTCTTACAAGCTCCAGTCCCAATCTTCTAAGAAAATTCCTCCTTGTTATTTTGTACTTGTTATTTTCTTTGTAAACTATCAAACTATTTATGCCACATATGTTTAGGATTGAGTAAAACACAAACAATGGACAATGCTTTGTGTTTTGAGTGACATCACATAGTTACTGCATAATGCATCAACAACATCTACTCTGCTGTTAGTCTTATAGAATTTTTCCATCTTGGTCTTTCATTTTGTTGAGGTTTTCCTATAAATATTTCCATCATGGTGCAATATTAACATCAGCACTACCAGTTTGTTTTTCTTTGCCATACACGAGGCCAGTGTAAATCTAACATCCAAAGGTTGTTCTATATAATTCTCTGTTTTGAAACTGCAACATTCAATTGGAAATTTCTTCTTTGTTCCAGTGTATAGTTCTAGTGCTGCTCAACTTGTGCTCTGTTAGCAAATTAAGATCAATTGGAAACTGGTAAACCGATGGTTGAATGTCACATTCTGATTAGTTTGGGAAGTGGGAGCAACAAATCTGTTTACAACATCATTCAGTTTATTACTACCTGGATAAAGACCTTACGGTTGAGTTCCAGAATAAATTTCTAAATTGAAAGCACAGTAAGTCTTTACATCTACAAGGGCATATTATGACCCATCACTTTTCCAAAAGTCTTTTACATTCCTGTGATTATCATGAAAAATTTCTGCTAAATACAGCAGACCTGTGAATGCTTTCAATTTTGCTACTGTGGTGTCATAATAAAGACATTTTTGAATATGGTTGTTGGTACACACAAAACATTTTACTGGTATTTCAGCCTCTGTGTATTTCACAGCATCATGTAGCACTTTGTCTGTTACAATGTCTGACACTTAAAGGCAGTGCTGGCATTCTGCCTAATACGTTTTACCCCTGCCAAGACCCTCACTATATGAATATATTTTTGGACTTGGTTCTAACATTGGATTGTTCAACTTGGTTGCATGACAATTTTGCGACATTTCAACTGGTTAAATATGTACTCACATTGTTGTTTTATCTGTCATCCTAATCAAGGAGTTCTTCATTCCCTATATCTGTATCAGTAGATTCTTGTTCCATTTCACTCTCACAGAAACTTTGTCTTATATGGCCAACATCAAATTCACCACTGCTGTCGTCATTATCATCATCATCCACACTACTCTTAAGGAAACATGTCTATTACCATAATGGATCACCTTCATCATCCATGCATGAATAATTTGATGATTCACTTTTGACCTCCTCCAAAACTTGCAAATTTTGTTTCTCATATGTCATTGTACTGAATTGGACTAGGTCTACCAGAAAAATCAAAAGAAAACATTTTTAAAAATAAGTCCTACAGTAGTGTGTGTGTACTATACCCCAGTATAGGTATAGGTAAATGTATGCAAAGTCTGTTAGATGAAGCATCACATGGGTGTAAATCCTGGTTTGACACATGTTCACACTGTGTCTATTGTAATACCAAGTGGGTAAACACAAAGATTGCTTCCTGCATCCCACAGGCACAGGTACTGAGATGCATGGCCAGCTATTATTACAGTAAAGTGAAAATTTAAAGTAGAAAAATAAGGAATGTATAGAACCCAGTGTTATGGTCTTATTATGCAGTTTCCCAATCATGGCAGAAACAGTAGCTATCTTGGTAACCCTGTGGTTTAGAGAGCTGTTCTCTGAAACCCAGCCTCCTGAAAGGTGCTTTGATTTAACTATTCATTTGGAGAATCCAGAGTGCAGTGTCTTACAGAAGTGTGATTAAAAAACATACAGTACAGTGATTGTTGCTAGTGGAAAGCCAAGCTCCTAAAACTATTTTGGTGTGTCTTTTTCTACCTTATTCACTGAATCTGGCATTGAGTATTTTCTGGTTCTTCCCTAAAATCAAAATGACCATGGGAAATAAATATTTAGAATGAGTTCAGGGCATTTTGGAGCCATGATAGTACAAGCAAAGATACTCACAAAACAGAACACATATACCTCACCTGCATTCCTCTTTTTTTGCAACTGTAACATATATGAACAATGCATAATTATCAAATGGATTTACAAGTAGAATGCTAGCAGAAAAATATTTAGAAAAGTAAAAACTACCAATAACACACACGCACACACACACACACACACACACACAGTCAGTGTCATCCAGCAGTTAATACAAGATAGAATTACATTTTCACTATGTAATTCTGTAATAATAATAATGTAATTATTAATTACACTTTCACTAAATAATATTACCAGGTCTTAGCTGATACACATCTTAATCAATATAACATTGAGCATTGCAAGCTGTTAAAAATTTTTCAATGTTTTTGTTTATAAAATGTTCAAAAACACACAAAGCTAACTACATTCTTTAAAAAACCAAAAATAGGTACTATAATTAATTTTTAAAAAAGAAGCTTTAATCTAAAGTAAAAAATATTTACTCCTAGACAGAAAAGACAGAAGTGGCATGGAAGAGTGGTTCCATCTATGTTTTATTTCTTGTCCTGGGGGTTTTGATTACATAAGAGTTCATTTTCTAATCATTTGTTAAAATAAGTATGTATTTATGTACAAGGTGCATTTTGAAGTTATGAGGTCTAAAGATAAATCAAACAGTCATCCCACTCTTGTGAAAACAAGAGGACAAGACAGAAGTTGGGTTTGGGTATGAGTGGGTTATTATAAAAAGGGCAATCCAACAACAAGCTTGATAGAACACCCAGGCCTTTGTTATGTTCAACAATGCATTTTCGTGTAAGGAGATAATATTTTAATTAGCAAAATAAAAAACAGGAATCCTGTATAATAAAATAAGAAATCATATCTAAAAACATGACATTGGACTAGATCTGAAATTTAGGGGCACACTGATTTGGATACAGGTAGCAAATTTTGTTTTGCTTTGAACACAGAATTTTCTTTTTTCTGTTTCCTTTCTGTTTATTGCTAAATATTTGCTGTACATAGTATTATTTTCATTGTGTGGAGTTAGTACATACTCATAACAAATTTTGATTCTTTTTATTCCATATGACTTTCCTCTCCCCATCCATCTCTAGTTGCCTTTTCCATTTGTATAGGATATATCACTCTATTTTGTGTTACCCATCTTTTCCATTGCGCTTTAAATTATTTATATTTTGTGTTTTGTTTGTGTCTGATTTATTTTGCATAACATTATGATTTCAGTGTCACTGGTTTTCCTAGAAATGACACAAATTTATCATTTTTTATGGCTGAGTGCTACTCCATTTTATCACTACAGCTTTGTAACATAAATTGAAATCTGAGATTACAGTACCTCCTGCTTTGCTCTAGAAGTACAAGATTATATTTGCTATTCAGTCTCTTGTGTTTCAATATAAATTTGAGGGTTTTTTTTTTTGTATTATGAGGAATGTTATTGGAACTTTGATTGAGACTGTCATCTATCTATTTCTCTATCTAATTTTTTGTAGAGTGGCCATGTTGACAATGTTGATTCTGCCTATATAGAAATAGTACATCTTTCCATTTTAGGAGTTCCTCCTTTGATCATGCTTTTCAGAGTACTATAGTTCTTTTGTTGTTGTTGTTTGTTTGTTTGTTTGTTTTTAAAGAGAGAACTTTCACTTCCTTGGTTAGGTTAATTCCCAGGTATTTAAATTTCTTTAAACTACTGTGAATAGTATTGTTTTTATATTTTCCTTCTCAGCAGGTTCATTATTGGTATACATGAATGTTATTAATATGTGTGTTGATTTTGTATCCTGCTATATTGCTCAATTATTTATTAATTTAAGAAGTCTTTGAGTGAATTTTTTAGTCTTTTTAAAACATCATGTTGTCTGCAAATACAGTTTGACTTCTTTCTTTCCTTTGTGTATTCCTTTTATGTCTGTATCTTGCTTGATTATTCTGATTACAGTTTAAATTAAACAGGAGTGGTGACAGTGGCGTTTTTGTCTTGTTCTTGGTTTTAGAGACAATGCTTTCATTTTTCCCCTACTTAATATAATATTGGGAGTAGGTATTTTCACGACTGGCATTTATGAGGTTGAGGTAAGGCTGTTCTTACCTCTTCCTGTTTCCTTCAGGGATTTTACCATGAATGGATGTTGGATTTTCTCACAGGTTTTTTCTGAATCATTTCACATGGTCATATGATTTTCATCATTGTTTCTGTTTATGTGATGTATTACACTCCTTGATTTGTGTATGCTGAACTATTATGAATCCTTCGGATGAAACATACTTGGTCATGATACATGATATTTGTAATGACATACTGCATTTGCTTCGTCAGTATCTTGTTGAGGATTTCTGTGTTTATATTCATCAGGGAGACTGGCTTGCAGTTCTCATTTTCAGTGGAGTCTCTGTCTGGATTTAGAATCAAAGTAATGCTAACTTTCTTGAATAAGTTTGGCAATAATCTTTTCCTTTCTATTTCATTAAAGATCTTGAGAAGTACTGGCATTGGGTCTTCCCGGAAGTCTGAAGAGAATTCAGCAGTAAATCTGCCATATCTGGGTCATTTCTTACCTGATAGGATTTTTATTACTGTCCTAAATTCACTGTCTATTACTGGACTATTCAGGGTTTTCATGTCTTCTTGGTTTACATTTAGTAATTCGTATGTAATGAATTTATATTAATCTGTTCACTTCTTTTAGATACTCAATTCATTGGAGTATAAGTTTTTTAAGTAGTAATAATTTTGTGGATTTTGGCAGTATCTGTTGTGAATTTGCTTTTGTCAGTTTAAATTGCAGTAATATAGGTCTTTTCTTCCTTTGTTCTGCTAAGTTTGACTAAGTTTTTCTATTTTGTTTATTCTTTCAAAGAACCAGCTCTTTGATTCATTTTAGTCACAATTTCAATAATTTGCCCTGACTGTATAATTTCTTTCCTTGTTCTAGTGTTGCATTTGGATTTTTACTTTTCTAGGATACATGCATCATTAGAATATATAATGGGGTTTGCTCTGTTTTTCTAATGTGGAGATTCACAGCTATTTTTCTCTCTAAGGACTGCTTTCATTGTGTCCTATTAAGTGTTCTATTATGTTATCAGTGTTACTATTTCTGATGCTATTGGTGTTATTGGTACTGATGTTACTGATTCTAAAGTCTTTTTAACTCTTTCCTTGATTTCTTCTGTGCCCCACTAATTATTCAAGGATATACTGTTTAACCACTGTTGGTATAATTTTTGTGGTTTCTTTCATCTTTGATTTCTAGTTTCATTCCACTGGGATCTGATAATATGCATGAGATAAATTCAATTCTTATGTATTGTTTTAAGCATGCTTTATTGTCCAGTATGTGATCTATTTTGAAGAAAGTTCCTTATGCTACTGAGAAGAATTTATACTCTATTATTGTTGAGTGGAACACTATGTAATATCTATTCAGTCCATATGTTCATATTTCTTTACTGATTTTTTTATACAGTCGGTTGTGTGTTTGCAATATTGGGGTATTGAGGAACCCAAATATGAATGTGTTGATGTTTATCTGATTTTTATGTCCAGGAGAGGTTGTTTTTGACACTGTGTTTGCTGGTATTCAACTCACAATTGTTATGTCTTTTTGTTGAATTATTGCCTTAGATAATATTTAGTGAGATTGACTCTTCTGATCAATTTTGGCTTGAAGTCCACCTTGTCTGACAATTGCACAGATACTGTTGCTTACTTTCAGACTCCTGTTTTATGAAACAATGGTATTCATCCTTTGATTTTTTTCACTCTATGAATGTCGTTTTGCATGAAATCTGTCTTTAATGCAATATATCATTGGGTTTTGTTGTTTGATCCAATATGGCAGGTTGTATAATTGATTAGCAAGTTAAGACCATTTACACTGAGAGTTATTACTGAAAGATCAATTAGAGTGGGAGGACCATGGCACTGTTTTAGAGATCTGTTTAACTGGTGTTTGTTTTATAGTGATGTGATCTGCAATTTTTTGCACTTTGTTAATTATCTATCTGTCCTACCTACTCAGTCTATTTCTGTTTCCAGTAAGGGTAAATTTGTTCCTTTCTTGTATTTTTCTTCTAAAAGGCAGCTGGTGCCCAAAATCCTCAGAAATGTTGTGTGTTTTAAAAAGTTCATTGAATAAGTGAAAAAATTTTGTTGATGTTTTGTATTTTCCAGACAAGTCTCTTTTTTCCTCAAGTTTTTCCAAATATGTCTTATGTTCCTACTTCTGCCTTGAAGTTGTAGATTTCAACTCTTCTCTGAAAAAGAAAAGATACCACAAGTAACAGAAATGTAAGAATGCAAACTGCAATCAGCAGTTTTCAGAAACTATCTTATATTTAGAGACTGACCATAACGTTCTCTATCAAATTTCAGGAAACGTGGTTTTTTTTTCCAAAGTAAAAAAAAAAAAAAAAAAAAAAAAATCCTCACAAGGGACTGTTTTCTGTTTGTTTGTTTGTTTACCAAAGAACTGAGTCCTGAATGTAGAATTTTCTTGGCATAATATTTCTTTCTTTTGATAGTCCATTGTCTTTTTTAAAACTTAAAGAGAAAGGAAGCCTTAGACAAAGGATTAGAACTAGAAAAAGGTCCAGCTATTTTCAAATATTCACTTGTCTTTTAATCAGCATTCCCTGTGTAGGGCCCTTTGTCCTTTTGTGAATGAGAAAACAAACAAACAAAAATGATAGGATGTGAAAGTGAAGATTACTTAAGTATCTATAAGTCCGTATATGCATCAGGGATGCAGTAAAGTCAGTGCAGAGATAATCAGCAAAGGACTGGCCCAGACACGCTGCGCCAGGAGGCTGCCATGGAAATGTCTAGCAATGATTTCCTCTGACTTGCAGTGCTTTATTTTATTGGGTTTCACCTCATCTGGGTCTTTACTTTCTTTCGGTCTGTGTGTTGATTTCTATTGACCCAAGGCAGATTTATTGTCCAGCAGAGGCCAAAACTAATTTCCGAGTGTGCCTTTACTGTGTACAGCACTGGCACACAGCCCTTTAGGGCATCTCCTAATACCGCTATGTCGCTTCTGTTGAACACTTGACATATGGGACTAATATTTTATGACCAAGATGTTTTTATTAACACAAAAAGGTTACTGCTTCTTATTGACATTGTAGTTTCTTTTTTCTGTAATTGTAGAAGGTTGCTCTATTTTTCCCTTGATTTTCAAACGTTCTGGAGTAACAGCTGAGCACATGCCTTTGCATTCTTAACATTTCTGTTACTTGTGGTATCTTTTCTTTTTAAGAGAAAAAAACAGAAGAGAAAAACAAACGAGACAAACAAGCAACAAGTACAAAAAAAAAAAAAAAACACCCTAAAGAATAACAATAGAGGCTTTCAGCCAGGCGTGGTGGAGCACACCTTTAATCCTAGCACTCAGGACATTGAGGTAGAAGCATTGTGAGCTCAAGGCCAGCTAGGGCTACAGCGCAAGTGCGAGGCCGGCCTGAGCTACATAGTGTGACCCTGCCTCAAAAAACTAGGGCTGGAAGTTTGGCTCAGTGGCTTAAGCACCTGCCTAGCAGGCATGAGGTTGTGTGTTCAATCCCGGGCAGCAAAGGAAAAAAAAAAAAAGCCAATAGAGGCTTTTAAGACATGATAGGAGTTTAACAATGGTTCCTATATTTCACATTGTTATCTTCAAAAGAGTTGCTTAGATTACCAGATATAGACAAGCAAATTATCAAACCATATGAGTATTAACTGTTCTTTTCCATGAAGTAATAGAATTAGCAGTATAATCATCTTAGCTATCATACACACACACACACACACACACACACACACACACACAAACTCACATATTTTTCCTTTTCCCTTTCTTCTTTTCTCCTCTCCGCTAACCCAGTTGTTTTTTCCCTTTGAGCAATTTCTTGCTCTTTAACAAAAGCTATGGTAGATTTTGGATCTCATTTACTCTTTCAGTTTCTTACACTAGGGAGAAAATATGATATTTATACGTGTGAGTCTGACTTATTTCACTTATGAGTAGGGTTTCAAGTCACATCCATTTACCTATAAAAGCCTTGAATTTATCCTTTATTATAGCTGAGTAGTACTCCGTTGTATAATAGATACCACATCTTCTTTATCCATTCCTTGGTTGATGGGCATTTGGGTTGTTTCCAAGACTTGGCCATTACAAATTGTGCTGCTATAAACATGGTTGCACATGTATCACTGTGGTATGATGTTTTCAATTTTCTGGGAATTCCCAGAAGAGGGATAGCTGGGTCAAATGGGATCTCTAATTCTGGCTATTTGAGGAATCTCTACACTGGCTTCCACAGTGGTTGCACCAGTCTACACTCCCACAAACACTGCAGAAGGGTTCCTTTTTCCTCACAGTCCCTCCAGCATTTGTTATCAGTTGATTTCTTGATCTTGGCCATTCTTTGTGGAGTGAGATGGAATCTCAGTGTTATTTTAATTTGCATTTCTCTAATGATCAATGATGCTGAACATTTTTTCATATATTTACTTGCCATTTGTATTTCCTCATCTGAGAATTGTGTGTTCATCTAACATGCCAATTTTTGGACTGGGTTTTTTAATTTGGGGGCCTGATTTTTTTCAATTCTTTATATGTTCTAAATAGAAGTCTTTTGTCTGAGGGACTGCTGGCAAAAATAGTTTTCCAATCTGTAGGATTTTTTTGCATTCTGTTGGTGATTTCTTTTGATGTGCAGAAACTTTTTATTAAGATGGCATCCCAGTTGCTGATTGTCTGAAGTACTTCCTTTGTGGTTTGGTTTTCATTCATGAACTCTCTGCCTAGCCCTGTGTCTTTGAGATTTCTGCCTATTTTGTGTTTCAGCAGATCTAGTGTTTCTGTTTTAATATTTAGATCCTTGATCCATTTTGACTTTAGTTTAGTGCATGGCAATAGGCATGGGTCTAGTTTAAGTCTTCAGCATGTGAAAAGTCAGTCTTTACAGTGCCATTTATTAAAGAGGCTATCTTTCTACCAGTGAACGTGTTCGGCCCCTTTGTCAAAGATAAACTGGCTGAGTGTGTAGTTGCATCTATATCATCTATTCTGTTCCACTGATCCCTAAGTCTGTTTTTTTTTTTTTTTGGCAGTACTAAGGTGATTTTACCATAGTAGCTTTGTAGTATAACTTCAAGTCAGGGATTGTGATGCCTCCTGCCTTGCCTTTGTTGCCCAGAATTGCCTTTGCTATTGTAGGTCTCTTCTGGTTCCAGATGAACTTTAGGAACGATTTGTCTAGATCTGTTAGGTATGCTATTAGTATTTTGATTGGGACTGCATTAAATCTGTATAACAATTTTGGGAGTATGGCCATTTTCACAAAGTTGGTTGTTCCTAACCATGAACAGGGAATATCTTTCCATTTTCTGAGGTCCTCTTCAATATCCTTTTTCAGAGAACTGTAATTTTCGATATATAGATCTTTTACTTCTTTTGTTAGATTGATTCCTAAGTATTTCACTTTTTTTGGATGTTATTATGAAAGGTGTTTTTTCCCTAATTTCACTCTCTGACTTTGTTATTTGTATACAGGAATGCTATTGATTTTTGAGTGTTGATTTTGTATCCAGCTATACTGTTGAATTTGCTTATCAAATGTAGCAGACTTTTGGTGGAGTTTTTGGGGTCTTCTATGTAGAGTATCATGTCATCTGTGAATAATGATAGTTTAAGTTCCTCCCTTCCTATCCTAATTCCTTTTATAACTCTTTCTTGTCTAATTGCTATAGCCAATGTTTACAGAACTATATTGAATAGGAGTGGGGACAGTGGACATCCTTGTCTTGTTCCTGATTTTCTGTTGAAAGCTTTCTGTTTTTGTTCATTTAGTATGATGCTGGCTGTTGGTTTGCCACAGATGGCTTTTATCAGATTGAGTCAGAGACCATCTACTCTGATATTTTGTAGAGTCATTATCATGAATAAATTTTGGATTTTATCAAAGGTTTTTATCTGTGTCTATTGAGATGACCATGAGATTTTTGTCTTTGGCTCTGTTAATAAGGTATATTACGTTTATTGTTTTGTGTATGTTGAACCATCCCTGCATTCCTTGGATGAACCACACTTGGTTGTGTTGTATACTCTTCTTGATGATTTGCTGCACCCTGTTTGCTAGTATTTTATTAAAGATTTTTGCATTTATGTTCATTAGAGAGATTGGCCTATAGGTCTCTTTTTTGGATGGGTCTTTTTCTGGTTTTGGTATCAGGGTAATACTTCCCTCGAGTAATATGTAATATATTATTCTATCCTTTTATTTTATTTCTTAAAGCTTTGACACTCTTATGTATCTTTTTCCTCTCCCAAATATACCAATAATCTGTAAGAAATATGAATTACATAAGCAAAATAAACTTCTGCATAAAGTTTTGATAAGGAATACAGGATATATTTCTCTGTGGAATCATCAAGAAATGAGCTCAGAGCAGCTTTGAGCATGCATTCTGATGGTGAACTCTTTAAATAAAATCATTCATCAATATTAATCCCTCAAAAAAAGCAAGGAGAAAAAATAAAACAAAAAATATGCAAACATAAAAAGCTACAAGCCATGCAATTTTGACTTATAACCTCAGAGCAAATGGTTCTTCATTATCATAAGTTCCAATATTTAAACAAGAAAAAGATGTATTTCTACACAAATCTCTTAGGATCCCCCAGACTCATGAGTTTATTACAAGAATTTATTAGTTGCCTGCAAGAAGATGTCAGATACCAAGTATAAACATAAAAAAATACAATTACTGTGAATGTCTAAGACTAGCAACAACAATAAAAACAAAACCCCAGGTAACTGAAATATATCCTTAACTACTTACACATAAATGCTATTTTTAGGAATACTTCATACTCAGTTTTGATATATATAGCTTCCAGTTATTTATTTAAGTGCTAAATATATTGAAATTTATTTCTTGGGTAGTTTATTTCAAGTGTTGCTTTGAAATTATCTAATTCTCGGTAGAAGTTATAAGCCTTATCATAAAGTTTTTATGACTAACAGCAAAACATACTTTATAGTTCATCATGCTAGCCTGTGTTGTAAGAAGTTTCTCCAGATTAACCTTTTTAATCTTCATAATCAGTTTATGAAGTAGAAAGATTGTTTTTTCTTTAGAAGACTATAAACTGAAGTTCAAAGAGGTGAAGGACTTCCCCAAGGTCAAACAGCAAAAGAACAGTGAAGTAAGAATTCAAATTCAGATTACTGAACAATCTGATACTGGAGTCGGTGTTTTTAACTACATGCCAAACTACTAAATAAAATTTGCATCCTTAAATTTGTTTTCTAATACTGGAAATGTGTCTATAAATAATAGAATAATGTGTGTGATGCATATTTACACAACTTTAATCAACTGTTAAAAGAAAACTAGAGTACTACTAAGCTATAATTGAATACTCTTGAATATCCAATCATGCAATCAATTTCAATAATCAGTCAATTTTAAGTAGACAGATTTTTTTCCTTCTCTTCTTGCACCCAGTGAGATGTAATCAAGAAGATACATTCAAATGCATTAATTTGGACACAGACCATGGATTCTTACAACAGAAAAAGAACTCATTTACAACATACAGAATATGTAATATTGTTTTTGCATCTGAAAAACTATAATTTACTTTTGGGTACTTTCTACTGTCCTTTGTGATACAGTTCTATCAATCTTTGATTATTAGGAATTCAGGGTGTCTGTGACAAACATTTTTCCTTTAATTGCAAGACTGTAGCCAAAAATAAAAAGCCTCTTCAAGGTTGTGCTTTAATCACTTCTCAAGTTATAAAATTAAAAGCCTCAGGGTTTAGTGTTCTTTAAGATTAACCTGGATGTTTTAAAAGTGCTTCTCAAATTATTGACTATATTGCCTTTAACCTTTATTCTGCATCATCAAGCACAGCATTGTTCAGTTTTCTGGAGCTCATGTGCAATTTTACTTGCAATATCACAGTCTTAAAAGGGCCATCTTTCGAAAGCAGCTGGCCTACAGCTAGTGTCTAATCATGGGGAAGTGGTACAAATAATTTCTAGTCCCTTTTCCTCAGAACATTTACTATCCTGAGGCCAAAGCCAGGCTTCCAGAGTCCCCTAGCAGGTGGCCTGGTGGAAGATTTGAAGATCCACTGAAGTACTGACTTTTTGCTGTTTGGCACCAGAAGATACTGAACCATCTGCCAGATACACCTCTACACTCATTAAAATATCTGATCATGTCTCTTCTCACCTGAGAAGATTGAAAGGACATTAATGGGATTCTACATCTGATAGTGGGCAATATGTACAAGCCGGACTTCTTCAGCATACACTGATTTAGTTAATTTTATGTTACATTCATTTAGGTATGCCCATCAACATACATGTTTTATCTGGCAGGTCTTGTAATTCCGGTGTTGCCAGCTTCGAATGCAATTAGAGGATATTTCTCATCTGTCTGTCTGTCTGTCTCTCTTTATTTTCTCTCTCAGCACAGAATATAAAGGTAGCTGAAAATATCTTTGAGTCATGCAACTGGAGCTGCCAGACCCAGCAAATTAAAACGCAGGGAATCTAATCTATTTGAATTTCAAATAAACAATGAATAATTTGCTTATACAAACAGGCCTCAAATACTATTTTATTTGATAACTCCACAAACAGTATTATCACTCTTATGGTGACTTAAGTTTGACAGATGATATTTCAGCTGTCACTCATATTAAGCAGTTAGGTCAACTTTACTTGATAACACACTCATGGAAGATACGTCAGAGCACGCGGTGCTCAGTCTTATTCCATCTCCAGTCAGCCTCTGTGGCTGCATGTACATATTCTAACCCTCAGGAACTCCAGCATTGTTACTCTCAAAAGGAAGACAACAATAGTTTTCCTGTCAGCTTTACAGGGGTGAGCATCACACTTATGAATGGAAGCACAAAGATTCCCAAAACTGAAAAACATAACCGGATCAATGATCTATTAATAAGCAGTAGGTTTTTAACAAAAGAAGTTGATACATCACCTTCTCACACAAAAACAAATCACAACCCATATGTTTGGAAACAAAGCTAGTGTATTTATTGCTCAAAATTTTTCAGTGTTTCTACTCAAAACGCTCCACCACTTGTTACTGTAAAGGTCACAATGACTTCTCCTTAAATAAAGTAGGTAAATTCTAACCCTATATTCTCCAAAAAACTTCTTATTGGTTCACTGCACTTATTACAATATACAATACCTGCTTTGTATATTTTTTGACCAGCACTGGATTACTTCCTGACACAATGTAATGTTCAATAAGTATTGTAAGTAAATAAAGGCCACTTATCTCTCCTCAGGTAACTTGTCCTCTTTGGCAGACCCTGTGATGTGACACCCAGATCCCCAGGCACAAAACAGTACCGTTCCAGCTGCAAGGAGTGCCACCAGCTTCTTCAGACACAGACACAGCTGTGGAGAGCCACTTTGCCCAAACCATGCCCCTTCTCAGAATGGCCCATCTTCCAACACTGACTGATACGCAAATACAATTACCTGGACCTCCAGCCCAACTCAAGACAGTTCTGAATGATAACTCTGCTTCCAATCATCCAAGAGGGTCAGAAAATGTTGCTTTGTGGCCTATTGAGGCTCTACTTCTCCATTTATGACCTTTTCTCTACCAATTCATCTTTTCCCGCAGCTGTCAATGCCCCAGATCTTTTGAATAAGTATCCTGCACATTGTGCTTCTTCTCAGAATCTGCTTCCCAGGCCACTCAACCAGTGACATCCTTAGAACATCATTTAGTAGAGATTAAACTGCATTTTCTCCAGATTTTCATCTTTTACCAGTTCTCCCTTTTCATGTGGCAAATGTTAAAATCCCAGACTGACCCAGGGCCAGTGTGAGTCTACTCTCATATGTCACAGTGTCATAAATGATCTCAGTCATTTCTGTTCTTTATATTCCGAGGGTTCCCACACTCACTCTGAGTCTGGATGGTGTGTACTTGTACAGTCAACAATTCACTTGGATGGCATCTTCACTTGGTGCCATCATCTGCAATCAGGGATCACCTTGCTGCCCTTCAGTCCACTCAGGACTGCACTGTTTTGAAATTTCCTGAAGCCATAGGATGATTATACATGTTTTACTGTCGGAGTATTCATATCCTAAGAATTGATTAAAGCCATAAAATGATGTAATGATCAAAAATTTTAGCATCTACCTTTTGTGTATGAAACTCAAAAAGTGTCTTATGGAACCATGGTGTTGAAGTAACCAGGTCTTTCCAGCCTGTGATGTTTATTATAATCACATTTGGATATTTTCAAAATGCATGATCATAAGACTTTTTTCCAAGAACCCTAAGAGCAGAATGTCTGGGGCTAGGTTCCCCCATCTGCATTTTGAAATACTTTCCTTGTGCAAGAACCACCACATTGCTCTGTAACAAACATGGCTCCGGCCACCTTTCAAGTTTAAACAGACAAGCACACTACCATTGGTTATATACTTCTATCTTCAGTTAGAGTGCTGGCAGGCTTTGCAGTAATAACTGCTTTTACACTAGTTCTTGGTTTTGTTTTAGAATACTTAGCAACAACAATATCATTTTTAAAGATAAAATGTGATCGGAAGACGTTTATTATTGAAAATTGTGGTTCTTATATAGTTGTTCATATATACTTTCATATATAATTTAAAATTTTTGTAACTAAAAGCTTCAAAATAAGATAAACAAATAAACGACTGCCTGAATAAAATGATAAAGTCCAGTCATTCACATTTCTTAAACAATTTTTAGCGATACTCCTTGCTCTCTGTTCCTCTTGTCATTACCCTTGCCTCAGGTTTTTATTATCTCTCACTGAAATACGAATCTATTTCTTAAAGCATCCTATGCACCCAATGATTCTTTTTCTTTATTCATTGATTCACTCATTCTTCAAATGACCTCTTCATGAAGGACATCTACTTATAAAGAACTAGGATATATCAAGAAACTAGAGGCCTCTCACTGTTGTTACAGCTTGTTAACTAAGTCATAAATCTGATCAAGCCATTCTCCAGGCATAACAAAACAAAGTCAAATTCATGGCAGTCATGACAAACGTTTTCTACAAAAGGCCGGATACTAAAGACACCAGGCTTTGCAGGCTATGTCTCCATTTTAAGTTCCCAACTCTACCACTGTACTAACAAGGCAGCCACAGACAACCCACAAAACATGGGCAGGGGTGTGTTTTGGTAAAATCTGATAAACAAAAACAGGTGGCATACTTTTCCAACTCTTGATCTAGGTTAACAACCAAATTCTTAAAATAGAATCTAAAATCACATTCCTTTAATATAGTAATCCAAGGTGCTAAATGAATATTCTCTTAAAACACCAATTTACCTGTATTCCCTGCACAACCCCATGTTCTGGAAGTTCTTCCAAATTTACTTTTTCATTACGAAAGCCCTGGGGAACCTGTGACTGAGCGTCTTTTAACATCCTAATATCCAAGACAATTTCTCTTTCAAGGTAAAGTGTCCCACATAACCTGTACACACCTTGAATCCTGACACTGTTAACACAACCCCAAAGATGTGTTTATAAAATGTTACGAAGTCCCTTATTACATGTTATAGATTCTCTAAGTTTATATGTCCTCCATCACTGGCTCTGAAAACCTGTACTTGAAGAGTCTATTCAAGGGCACATGTGGTGCTCCAAGACACCAATAAACACATCAAAGACACTAACACTTCAGCCTCTCAGAGTAGATAATCAGCTTCTTCTAAACTGAACAGTACAGGTAAAATGGAGCTTTACTTCTTTTTTTAAAGCCCAAAGCAATAAATATGCAGAAATAAGACTTTAGGGAAATTAACAGTATGCTTCATATGCATTTTATATACATGGTTTTTTTTGCCAAGATCTTTAAAAGGTTTTGGTTATATTTCCTTCTCAGACACAGCAAGCTGAAACAGGGCAGATGAAAAGGACAGTGAGAGGTCAAATTTTCTTCTTAGGATGATACATTCTTAACATCCCAAGAAAAGAAGACATGATGGCATTTTTAAGAAGCTCAGGAGAAAGAGATTTACAAACT
>RJWM01023734.1:0-31716 GCA_004363535.1 Dasyprocta punctata
TGAATCCGGGGATTAAGTTTCCAACACAAGACCTTTTGGGGAACACATCTAAACCACAGTATATAATATAGGATTTCATTTTTGTAACATCCTGGAAATGACAAAAGTATGGAGATGGAGAACACATTAGTGGTTGTCAGATGATAGAGGTGAGGGGGAGGGGGAAGGGAGGATATGAATATAAGGGGATAGAACAGGGATTTCTGTAGTAGTGATGGAACATTTTTGTATCTTAATTGTGGTTGCACAGATCTGTACTTGGGATCAAATTGAATAGAATTGTAAACACATACACAAATGAACATAAGTAAAAGCTGGCGACAACTGAGTAAGACCTGCATGCTCTCATTAACAGTATCCTATGACAATTTACTGGTTTTAGTATTGTACTAGAGTTATATAAGATGTCGCCATTGGGAGAAGAGGAGCGAAAAGTACACAGAACTCTGTGTATTCGCTCTACAACTTTCTATGAGTCTATAATTATTTCAAAACAAAGGACTTTTCAAGAAACCAGTCTTAATCATCAGAAAAAAGATGACTACTCAGGTGATTATCTTTTTTGAGTGGCGTTATGTATTCATTTTTCTTAAAAGTTCTCATATAGTTTTCAGCTTGATAGATATGTGACTTCATTAAAGTTAATGCAACTTTACTACAATATGAAGGAAAGTACAGGTTAGAGAGGAAGAAAGTAAGGAAAAATAGATAACCTTGGCATTGGATTTAGAGATGATTATGAAACAAGAAAATATTTTCACAAACCTTTTCCTTAGAAAATGGAACTTAGGGTCTCGTTGAAGCATCATCAATACTCAGTAAATAAGATCACATAAATATAATGCAGACATGAAATTTAAGTCAACATTTTGTGCAATTCTTGATCCAATTACTCTTTCTATTAAAGAATTCCTGTCATTAACCATGTAATTCCTTTTTTAAAATGTCTTGAGGAAAAAGATGAAATTAACAAATCAGGACTACTAAGCAAATACACTGCAGGCATTTTTCCCAGTAAGAAAAATTGCATATATTCACAAGTAAAATAGGAAATAAAACATAAAATTATACAAATTCTAAGGAAATAACAGAAAAGATGTTCATTGAGCCATTTACTATTGCTTTAAATAAGGTAGGGAGGTATGATAAGACATTTCAGTTACCCTTGATTGCTATCACAATCCTCATTACCATTTTTAGTGGGTAATCAAAGGTCAGAAAGTTTTACTCTTTTGAGGTATTATCTGTTTATTCATAGAAATAGTTATAGATTAGGAGTAAAATCCTAACACCAAGTGAAAGGAGGAATGCCAGAACACTAAAACTTTTGAAAAAATTACTGCAACCAAGTCAGATGTTTATGTAAGAGTTCCATAGCATTACCTTGTGAAAAACATGAAGGACCAAGAGGAAAACTGGTCATCACCTGGCATCCTACAGCTTCAAAGTTAACGGCTGCCAGGGGTTTAGTTCAGTGGCACAAGCGACTACCTGACAAACACGAGGTCATGAGTTTGATCCCCATACCAAAAAAAAAAAAAAAAGTTAAATACTTGTTAGAAAGAGTTGAAGTAAGCCTGGCAAGGAAGGGACCATTCCAGATTTTGGCAAAGCCCTACTGTAATCATGAACTTTCCCCTTGTTTTCAGTTCTATTTGTGACCTCTGGTAAGCTTGCAGACATATAGACACATGCAAATTACTCTGGAAGCGTTAATTGTTTTACACAAATTGAAAAATCACATATATCTACTGTGTCAGTGTGGCCTATCAACCTCAAAGACCCATTAAAACTGTGACAAACATTGGCTGCTGAATGAGTACCTGAGTAAGTGAAATTTAACATAAACCTCTCATTTCTGCTCTCACTTTTAAGTATTAACTTGAGATTACTATATCATTCAATTCAAATTTCAATGATAATTTTCAGAGAACTTAAGAAATAACAGGAAACACTGGAAGATATATTACAAGTATTTGAAATTATTTACTAGGATTAAGCCTTTGGGGAATGAAGAAGAGGAGAAGACCATTGGGGAATTTTGTTTATTTGGCATCGCATTTGCAGAAGAACTGCATTTTAAAAATAAAAAGGAAAAAGCTGAATTATAGCATCAATTTAAGGGCCCAAGGTATCTGTGAGGAGAGACTGGCTGAGGGAAGACTGTTATTATGACCATATTTCATATTGTACAAACTGGTCAATTCCTTTATCTATAATAGTAGCTGCAGAAAATGTCAAAGCTCAGGGTTTTTTTTCCCTCCTCTGACTCTTTAATATTTTGCTATGTGACTCACATCCTATAGAAACTCCTGGGTGACTTGAAAGTCTTTCTAGGGCATCAATTCCCAGGACTCAATTTTCTCTATCAGATTGTTACAAATAAATCTCATTTTATATCTCAGCTCATAACAGCAGTGAAAATGCTTTACTGTGTCTCTGCTTTCTATTGCTGTGTTTAATGCTCCAGCTGAGGACTTGATCATCCCTCCAAGGATGGCAATGTGATTTCCTTTCCCCACCCCTCAGCTCCCGGTAACAATTGAGCATTAAGGTAGTAAATCACCTTCATAATTGTCTAGCTATAGCCAGTCAACTGGCTTAATGAGACGGGAAGTAGGTTGCCGGGGAAGAGGAATGACATTTTAACAAGACAACTTGTATCAAACTGTAATTTATTCTTCACTGCATATTTAATTTTTCTGGAAAGTTATCAGGAGCAATATCGCCATTTTGAAATGCCTGCTTACTCCTTTAAACCATTTCATTCTGTCAAGAGAAGAGTACAAAACGTTTTAGAAATACTTGAAAATATATATCCTAGCACAATGCTATCTACTTCTTTCTGGTGGTTCTGCAGCATTTCAGTTTTAAAATATTCCCTTTGAAACGACAGAAGCTCCATACAATGCTGCTTTTTGCATCGCCTAAGTTCCAGCCTTCCATTGCCACCTCATCCTGATGAGGACTTGACTGAACCCGGACTTCCTGTTTGCCTGCCCCAAACCTCCCAAGTGTCCCCAAATCCAGGGCATCCTAGCATGCCAGAGTCTGCTTGGTGATGTGCTCAGCTGCAGCAGCGAAGTTAAAGGTTTCTCCAGGGACTGTCCACGCAGGGCTTCCAGCAGGCATCTCTGGGCGAGGGGCTGCTGCACTCATCCTGGGGACACGAGCGGGGCGGGGGGGTGTGCACTGTGAGACTACTGCGATGGCGAGGCTTCTTCTCCATGCGCAGCACCTCTGCGTTGCTGCATCTCTGACCTCCATGTAGACCACGGCTGAATGAAGCCGAAGTGCTTCTTTTACTGCTCCAACCTAACAAGTGCTCCCATTACTGTGCCTTTGATTTTTTGGTTGAACTGCTTCACACGTGCTCTTTTAACGTGAACCATTTAGAGCTACAGCCTGCGATCACAGCAGTGCCTTGTCACCCTATTGCTTTGCATTTTCTCACCTTTTTTTTTTTCTCTTCCTTCACCTTGACTTATTCTTGTTCCTCGTTCCTGTTCCTCCTCTCCTTCTTTCTTTCCTCCTTCTCTCTTCAGGTCTCCCAGTTTCACAGAAACCCTTTCCTCTACTCTAAGTTGACTACAGTGCCTTGATTTTGATGTATGTCCTAAGATACAGGCATTTCATATGAGTCCTTGCCATCAGGATTTTGTTGCTACAGAAAGCCTGCGTTGCCACTGCGCTGTAAAGCAGATTTAGAGGACTGATTGCTCCGTTCTCCCGAAACACACATCCCTCCCCAACGGTGGCTTTAAGCAAGTGATAGCCATTGTCATGGCGCAGTCCTGTCTGTGTCCTGGAAGAGATTATTCCACTCTGCACACCTGCTCCCTAGGCTGGAAATTAGGTTTATTTGCTCATGATTTTGACTTGAGAAATTAAAATAACACAGAAGTAAATAGACTAAACAGACTGTATCACGCTACCTTCTTCATCGATTTACTCTTCTGACTACACTACAGGCCCTATTATTTTCCCAGTTTGTATCTGTAAAGCGGAAGCACAGATAAGCTAAACACACATCCAGTGACGCACAGCTGGCCTGGGTCAGAGCCAGGAGCCGGACCCGAGGCAGGCTAGCACCAGAGCTCCTGCCCAGGACTTCTGCTCCCCGTTGCCTCTGTAGGTGGTTGTGTATACAAGACTTAGTTTGGAGAGTTTGAAAACATAAGTGAGAAAACACTCTTCATGCTATTCTGACGTTCAAAAAGCAGTTCTCATGGGCAATATGAATGACTGATTAATAAGTATGGATTTGGTGGGGGTGGTGAAAACGTCTTGGAACTAGACAGAGGTGATGGAACTAGGCAGTTGTGAAGCAGTAAAGAAGGACCTCGTGCTCCCCAAAGTTTAATTCTTAATTTTTCTTTCCCAGCTATGTCCAATCTGAGAGAGAATGTTTTTGGCCTCAGCAGGCTTGGATCTCAGTTCTACCCTGAGGATCCCCCAACTCCCACAACCTTTCTAGATGATTCAACTCTTTGGCAGCCCTCCTCAAATAGGTTCCTGAGGGGCCCTCTGCTACGCATGACCAAATGAAGTCGGACCCAGCAAATGCACAAATCCATCCATTCTCCTTTATAGGTGGCCTCCTTATATAGTTAGCAAGAGTCAGCCTATGTGCTGTTCACCTTTAAGCTGCAGCAGTAAGCTCTAGGAAAGCTTTACAAGGCACATTCTCGCCTGTTCATGATTTTGATCTTGACTAAAGTAGCAAAACTGGTACAATAACAGCTGGTAATACAAAGATTGTTGGTGCCAAATGCAGTCAGCAGGCAGAGTTGATAACACTGAAAGTGGGTGACAGTCACAGAATGACCGAGAATAACAGGGTTGCCAGAAACCACCACCTCTGGTACATGGAAGAGTTCCTGAGCCCTGCTGGCTCTGTGTGGCAAGGACGGCTCTTAATCTCAAGAACTGATGGTCACTGCCATTCAAAATTTGAGGCTGTTAACACTAGGAGAGCTACACTTTGCCAATTCATGATTTCTATATGAATTGAGCAGGAACTCTCAGCCAATTGGCAACATCTTAGAAGCCCATACAGCTGGGGATATAGCTCAGTGTCACAGTGCCTGTCTGGCAAGCACAAGGTCCTGAGTTTGAGTCCAGGTACAAAAAAACAAAAACAAAAACAAAAACAAAAAATCCATACAGGAACTCTCCCCTTCCTCAAGAGGAGGTCAGACCATGGTGATAGTCATCAGCAATGGAGAAGCGGGTAGAGAAATAGCCCATCTTACATGTGGCTAAGAATCCACACTAGCCCTTGGCAGTTATATAATGCTATGAATTAAATTCCTCTGAATTTTACACTTAAGATGATTAATAGCTAATTTTATGTGAAGTGTGATTTACTTCAATTTTAAAAATCAATTCCCAATATCTTGGCAATCTTTCCATACACTTATATAATAATCAATTTAATCGTTACCTTTTTTATTGACAATCAAGTTTTTTGCAAGTGTTAGGTGTTACAGATAAGGCTTTTCAAAAAAAAACCTCTCTATATTCATTCTGTTTTTTGTTTTGTTCTGTTCTGTTTTGTTTTGTTTTGTTTTTCAGTGCTGGGGGCCAAGCCCAGGGTTTCATGCATACTAGGCAAATGCTCTCCATGGAGCTATATCCCGAGCCCTGTCCTTTCATTTCATATTCATGCATGTTTCTAAAGGGCACACTTTTTGAAGTAAAAATATTGGGTTGGAGAGTGTGCCAGTTTTAAGTTTTGATAGATACTGCCGTATTTCTCTCCAAAAAGATTGTGCCAATGTAGACACTTAAATTGCAGTCCCCAATGGAAATAGATTTCTACACTGCAAAGCATTTCTCCTTCTTTTGCTGTGTGTTGATCTCTGCAGTTGCATATTAAAGTGCAGCACACTCTAAGTCCAACTCTGCTTTACTCTGTAACACAGACATCAGGTAAGGCCCATGATGAGTGCAATACCCACATATTCTATTGGTCTCACTCTTAAAGTGTCATCTTTTAAAAAATCTGTTCTCACCCGAGCATTTTGTCCATTTCAGTCTACCCCAAAGATTTGGAGGGCTGTCTCCTTACTGAATCGATTTAGTTATTTACCCTCCCCTCTGGTGGTTTCTCCCTCTCCTTCTTTCCAATTCTATTCTCTGTTGGGCAAAGCTGCCTGACCTTGGCATCTAAAAGCTGCAAGTCAGCCTAACCAAGGCAGGGAGGCTAGGTCCTCTCCGGAGGGGCTTGGAGAGACAATTTCCTAGGAGGACTTTTCATTGTAGCTGCTAAAAAATACACACTATTCCATCCCTCAGTCCAAAATATGCAAAGTCTTCGACTCTAAAGAACGTGCTGCTGACTCCTTGTGGGAAGAGTCCTCGCCCTCCCACTGGGACGTGCCTTTCCCACACCTTTCTCCTACACAGTGGAGGAGATAGGTATTTTTCTGGCTCTGTACATGCAGGCTCCCTAATTAACTCTCAGTCAGATTGTCCTTCATCAGTTAAATAACACCCCTCCCGGCATAAATGCACCTAATCTTTCTAAGCAGGTAAATTGAGAAAATTAGTCTCCTTTTCCACTTGG
Source organism: Dasyprocta punctata (assembly GCA_004363535.1). Classification (NCBI taxonomy): domain Eukaryota; kingdom Metazoa; phylum Chordata; class Mammalia; order Rodentia; family Dasyproctidae; genus Dasyprocta; species Dasyprocta punctata. The sequence continues at coordinate 6,572 of RJWM01023734.1, forward strand.
CCTTTATGTGCTTGTTGCTTTCTGCCCTAGGCTTCATGACATCGCTCCCACTCACTGAAAAAACACATTGAGTTTTTATCAGGGTTCTGGAAGTTTCAGCCTTTATCACCTTCTCCCAACTGTTCATGTGATCCTAAGGATTTAGTCAATAAAGTGACAGACAAAAGTCAAAATTGTCCCCTTATCATCCCCACTATAGGAAATATGCCATCTTCCTGCCTTTTCTCAGTAAGAACAGATTTTTTTTTTCCTTTGACAGAAAACACCCCAGGAAGTGTAAGTATGGTGGAATCTTGCAAAAGTAATGTCTTCCAAGGATCCAATTATTCAGATTCTCAGTGGCTGAAAATTTTTAACTTTCAAGGGTTTAGATTTACCCCACAGGGGCAAGTATCCAAAAGAAAACGAGAGTCAACAGCTTCCTAAGGGACCGCAGACACCTGTTCCATTCAAATCCCCGAAAGCACAAAGCCTGCTCTCTCATTTTCTGAGAGCTAATTGTTCTGAGACCCAGAGGGATTCTCCACATAATCAATTTCTGCAGAGACTTCATTGCCTGGTAGGGATAGCCTTTCCCTTTCCATTTTTTTTTTTTTTTTTTGCATTTTTCTTTTCTATTCTCTTTTCCTTTTTTTGTTTCTTTTGAGGGCTTAGCCCATTTAATTCCTTCTGCTTTTTTTTTTTAGCAAAGTTGTATTTCCCATTAGGATGGTCACATTTTTTAAACATAGCATCCACTTATTTTCTGTAAGCAATGACATCATCTGGCTTGCTTAACCTGAGCTATACCTACACAATGTCAAAGACAAAACAAATGAAAATGTAAAAACCAAAACAAGAGGAAGTAATTGATTTGATAGTCAATCAGGAAGTTAAGGCTGGGGATTTAGCTCAGGGGCATAAACGCCTGCCTGGCAAACGTGATGTCAGGAGTTCAATCCCTGGTACCAAAAACAAAAACAAAAACAAAAACAAAAAAAAAAAAAAAAAAAAAAAAAAAAAAAAAAAAGGAAGAAGAAAAAGAAGAAGAAGGGAAGTCAAGCAATTGTTTTAGTCAGCTAGCTAATGATTGGTTAGTGCAATTAGTTGGTTCACTTAAAACTGCCAAGCCATAGAGATAGTCAAGTTCCAGAAACTCTTGAAAATGGTTTTTGTGTTCTCTTTTTTTAAAAGTAAGCAGAAACAAGACTCTGAATTGGTGGGGGGAGGGATTCTGCCAACTCTTGATGAATGTCATATGGCTAAGACTTGTGCAAAGAAGCAATGCGAAGGCACATGTCACTCAGAATCAAGAAACTCATCTAAGAAGAACTGACAACCTCACACTGCAGTACAGAATCTCTGGAAACATAAATATCTGGGCTCCTGAGGAATTTTTAGTTTCTCTGGTTGGAAATTCTGCCATTGCAGACTCATACATATATGAATTTCAAATGGATTTAATTTTCATTTTTTTAACAATGGCAAAGAGTAACAAGTTAATTTCTCAGCATGCTCTCAGAGGGCCTCCTTGGTGGTCCACAGCATGACCTGTGAATGAAAAATTAGTTGTAAACTGCCATTCTGGGCAGCAGCAGGACCCAGATGGAGGTTATGGAGCAACTATTAACCAGATTTTTGCTTTAGAATCTGAAAGATGTTATCCCATCAGCACCATGATCTGACAGAACTGTAATTCAGTCCCCTCCAGACATTATGTATAAACTTCAGGGAAGGGCAGTCCACGTCTGGTGGCTGAAATGAAATGCTTCATTTCTGTTCATGCTCCCATCCTATTTTCTCACTCCAGAGCCAAAACATACTAAAATATGCAAACACACACACACACACACACAGAGACATCCCTTATTCAAATTATATTAAGAAGTTAGTAGTTTATAAAATTAAAAATTCACCTTCATCCCATCCTTCTACTAATGCTCTCCTCCTGTTTTTTTTTTTTTAAAGCAGATTTTCAAAAGCCAACCGTTATCAGAATAGTTAAGTAGGAGAGAGACATACGGATCTATTAGATCTGATGGTAGACAATCTTTCAAATACTCCACTAAGAACAGAAATACCTGTCTATCTGCTCCTCAGTTTCCCCTTGTAAAAAGTGAGGGCAACTGTATCTGTCAGTGATTTGAGAAAGATGAATAGGATCTTGTTTTCCAAGTCTCTTGAAGCTGCTCTGTACCAACAAAGAAAAAGTATCATTTTCCTTCGGGCAGAATAATTAAAACAAAATCTCATGAGTCCCATCTCTATGCATGTCTCTCAAATTGATCATGCAGTGATTTTTAAGAACAGAGCAGCTCTGTGTCATTTATTTATAATCGCTTTTCATTGTTACAGTGGGGCATTCATACACATCACCTTCGGGCTCTGGGGAACTGTTTGCATTCATTAGGGAAAGGAAACAGTCTTTCCTTCAAATAAGCAATTTGATTGCTTCAGAAATAGGTCTGTAATTACTGGAGCACTGGGATATGTTATCGTTAATAAGATAAAGAAGCCAGGCTTTCTCCGAATCAGAAGGGGTTTGGTCTCTTCTTCCAGGGACTGTAATTAAAAGGGGTGGCAGTGGTTTCCCATGTTCCATGACAGGGCTGGCACCAGGTTGCAGGCACCGGGTAGAAGGTGCTTCCTATCTCTTATCCTTTATGGAGCGGAGCGGTACAAGCAGAGTCGCCATTAGAATATTCAAGTAGTCTCATAGGTAGAGTGCAGAATGAACACCTCTGTTCATATGCCATGAGACAGTCAGGGTATTTAGCTGTGACTTGTTATCTAAATTCAAAATAATATACAAGAGTCTTAACTGTGAGAGCATGAAAAGGTTTTAGATTTTTCCTTTTCTATCCAGAGACAATATCAGATTCTAACTGGGTGACCAAATTCAAAAGGATTGAAGGTTTTAAATTCTACAGAAAAAAATTCATGTCTGATTAGCAAAGAGGAACATAGTATTCTGACTTTCACTTATTAGCCTTTTCAGTCCTTTGTTCATTCATTCAGGTCACCTCACAAACATTATTGATTTCCTGTTTCAAAATACTTGGCTCTGCGACAAGTCCGTCATTGTCGTTACCCTGGAGGAGCTCATCTCCTGATCTGCTCCCCACCCCTGCTTTTTCTTGTGCTGCTTGGGCTGTTAGCCTTTCACTTTTCTTCCTTCGCACCTTTCTCATTCATAGCTGAAGACTCGTGCCATTTTGAGGGCACCACTTTTTGCCCAGCCTTATAAGGTTACCAGCTATAAACAAGGAGAGACATTATGCAGGAAGAAGGAAATTTATTCCCCTTCCTGTAGCTAACCATTTACAAGCCAGGAACATTACTCTTTTTATCAAATAGTGCACAGCTTATGTGTATAGAACTCAGACTGGGAAAGCAGCTCTGTTCGGCTGTAGCCAATGGAGATAGTTTTAGTAAAGGATAGTGCAAACAATTTATGAGGACATTTTAGCCCTGGGTATCTGGGACAGTTGTTCATTTGAGTGAAGATCTGCTGGAGTTTAAGTATTCTAAATTGCTTTTCAAACAACAGATTCTCTGTTACTACCTCAGGGAAGGCGGTTTTCTAATAGGAAAAAAAAAGTAGATTTTGAAATAGAAAGAGTAGCTGCCCTTTGCATTTAAAGAAGATGCTGTGTGTTCTAGAAAGAGTTAGTCTTAAATTCTTTCCACTTCCATGACAGTAGATTCCTATTTATCTACACACTCCTTCCTGATGCTCACAAGAGGCTTTTTCCAGGGAGACTGAGGACAAGATGTAGAGTTATGCCAGTTCAGACTCTTTGGTGGAAAGTAATAAAAGCAACTGGACTTGCTTAACCCTTAAGGGGGGAAGGAGCTAAAGGCAGGAGTGGTGCCAGACCTCAGCAAGGGTTGAAATTGAGAACCCAAAACATTCACATTCCCAAGATGCACTCTTGGCCTACCTCTCCTCTGCCTCTTTTGAATATCTGCTTCATTCTGACTCTGAAGTCACCTTTCTCTGTTTTCCTATAAACAACTGAATATGACTGAGCCACAGTTAATGAGTTTATCTGGGACTGTTCCAGTTACTAGTAGGCTGACTGGAGGTCTTGCTCCTCCGTGAAGCAAGTGTTCATCTCTCGTCCAAGCATGTGAGGTGAGAGACACAGATCACATAACACTTCTCAGAAGCTGTAGAATAGGTTGATGGCCAGAATGTTTTGCCCCCAAAATGTGTCTAATGTAGTCACCAAATTCTGGAAATTCGGGTAAACATAGAATGACTTATTAGGATGAGATAATATTGTCTGGGTTTTCAGACATGGTGGCCAACTTGTATTACAAGAGATGGAATGTGTAGCCCTAGATTAAAAAGAGCTACAGGGCAGAAATCCATGACATTGTCATTAGCCTGTACCTGTACATCAATTTATCTAAGCTAACTAGTCCTAAATTCCCATGTGGCTTATGTAATAAGATTCATACATAATAAAGAGATAATTACCCCAGCTTTCTAGTTGCAACCAGATATCCTCCAGTTGCAGAGAATACTTAGCAAGCTAATTAGCAGCATTCATTACCTTCCTCCAAGTCCCACAAGGATGATTGTCTTAGCCACTTTCCCTGTCACTGAGACAAAATACCCAACACTCACATGTTAAAGGAGGAGAGGTTTCTTTCGGCTAATGGTTTCAATCCATGATTGATTGGCTTGGAGGCAGAAACAGTATGGTGGAAGGGCCTTGGTGGAAGACAGCTTCTCATCCCATGTCAGTCAGAAGCAGAGAGAGAAGAGAGGAAAGAAAGATGAGAATATACCCTTCCAGGGCAAACCTCCTGTGGCCTACCTCCAAGTAGGCCCCACAAACTAACACGCAGATATGAACTCTTTAGGGGATGAGCCCACCGATGAGTGAGTATAGCACCTTCACAATTCAATCAGCTTCCAAATGCATGAGACTTCTGGAAGGCATTTCAGATCTAACCTGTAACAGCGATTCATGCTAAATTCTAAATAACCCAAACCCTAGTGCTCTGATTTGGAACAAAAAGAACTGAGCACTAGAAAGATGACACCAGAAAGAGGGCTACACAAGCTTGGTGCCATACAATCGGAGAGGGGCAGTAACTAAAGGCGCCTGCTTGAAACGACACAGGCAAAATCTGGCTTAATCTTTAAACTCTTGGTGTCTATCCTCCTTTGTTCCTTGGGTTTCACCTCCAAATATATCTACAGCCTAAAAGGACAGTTGGAAGGAACATCCAAATGATGACCCAACCACTAAGTTCATAAGGATCGATAATTAGCTTTCCTAAATGATGTGGACATCCATTCTCACTCTAGTAGCAGTTTCCTTAAGCTCCTTCAAAGTACATCTCCAAGACCCCAAGCTCACGCTACTACCCAGCTCCACAGCCAACAGGGACACAAGATGCAGTCATCCTTTCGTGATCACTGCTGTGGTCCCTTTACTGGGATCCCGGCTTTATCTCTTGCTCCTTTTACTCCTTTCTCTACAGTGTTCTCTTTTAAAGAGGCAAATCATTGTTGTAGTCAGGGTTTACAATGGAATAGATTTAATACAGGACACATAATTTATAGGATTATTTTACAATATTCACCCAAAGAGTCCAGTGCAGAAGAGCACAGGAGATCTGTCCACACACTAGAGACCCAAATACTCCAGTTAAAGATCTGGTTCCACAGCAATGTCTGGCAGGAGTTCAGCTTGAGGCCTAGAGCCCACAACAATGTCTCATGCAAGTCTGTACCAAGGATCTGCACTGAGAAGGCCCAAAGGTCAGCGGTGGAAACTAGAAAGTCTGCACCAGGAAGATGAAGGATCTGTGCCAGCAGGCTGAGGGATCTGCACTGAAACTAGGAAGTGATGTTCAAGGTAAGAACCAGAGCTCCCCTGAAGAGAACCATAGCCATCCTCAGCAACAGTGAGCAAGGACCCGAGCTCCTCCCATGATAACAGCTGAGTTCATATCTGGAAAACCAGCACTACAAACTTCTCCAGGAAAATCAACAGCACATCTTCCCCTCCAGTTTTCTTATTATGCTGTTGGCAGCAATCCTCAGGTGGCCCTTCCACACCCAGCACCACACTGATTCAGTTCAGCTGAGTGTTACAAGTTAACCACTAGTTAATTCACCACAGTCATATTCTGTCACTAACCTGTTCATAGACTCCTAATGTGGAACATTGCACTACATTAAAACCCTCATTCCTTACTATGGCCTAGAAGGACATAAGTGATCTGGGCTCTACCTTCCCTTCCCTTATTTAGTACTATACTCTTCTACTGGCTCCCTCCTTGGATCCTACCAAATTTATTCCAACCTCAAGGCCTTTGCACTAACTATTCCCTTGCCTGAACACTTGTATTCCAGAGCTCTACACAGTTGGTTCCTTTCATTAGCCCAGTCTCATCATTTCTAATGTCTCCTCACAAGGCCTTTCCCTGGCATTTCAGCCAAGGTGTCACAGTTGAATGAGTCAATAACAGTTCAGGTTTCCAGGTGCAATAAGGAAAGAATGGTCAAACATCTACCCAATTGTCAGTAGCTGCATTCATTGAAGGTCACAGGAAAGGTAGCAACAGCAGCAAGAAAAGGAGGAAAAGGGCTGATCACTCAGGCTTTCAGAATTTAAAGGTCAGACACCTCTGCTCTAGGTACCTCCCGCTGATGGTCCTGGTGCTCTGGCACCTGTGCTCTTACTGGTCTCCTAGGCTTTTGTTATTTTATTTTGTCACCCTCCTAGGGTAAAGGAAGCAGGACTAATCTTTGGGGGCTATTTAGGGTTAGATGGAGGGAAGGGAGTGACTCACGTGGCTTCTTTGTTTTTAAAAATACTAAAACAGCCTATTTCCTTTCTCCCTGCTGTTCCTACACTCATTTATTTTTTTACCACGTTCACTATCATTAGAAATTATAATGTTAATACTCATTTGCATTTGCATTGCCTCTTCCCACACTAGAAAGTATGCTTCATGGGGCAGGGATTCAGTGTCAATTATCTTGTCAACTACTGTGTCCTTAGTGTCCAGTACATGACAAGTTTTGTTTGTTTTTGTTTGTGCTTTTTTTTTTTTTTTTTTTTTTTTTTTTTTTTTTTTTTTTTTTTTTTTTTTTTTGTCTTTTTGAGACAGGGTCTCACTATACAGTTCAGGCTGGCCTTGAGCTCACTCTGTAGCCCAGGCTGATCTCAAACTCCCAACAATTCTCCTGCCTCAGCCTCCCAAGTGTTGGGATTACAGGTGTGCACCACCATACCCAGTATACATAGCAAGATCTTGATGAACAAATATTAATTCTTACCAAAAAAGAGTAGAAGGGCTGGGAGTTTGGCTCAGTGGCTTAAGCGCCTGCCTGGTAGGCACAAGGCTGTGAGTTCAATCCCCAGTACTGACCAAAAAAAAAAAAAAAAAATAGTAGAGAAAAAACATTTGATCTGGCCAACATTTTAAATTATATAAATCTATTAATGTAAAATTTCATAAAATCATATTTATGTTTCCTATACAATGCAATGTGACAGCTCTCAGTTGCACTTGAATCTTTTAGGTTGTGAGACTGAGGCTTGCCATGAAAGTGCCTGCTCTGAAGAAGCATCTTGTATTTACCTTGATAGGATTATGACATTTTCTTCTTCTCCTTAACATTGCAACACTGAGGAATTAGGAATGCTTCTGGCTATAAATAACAGCATACTTGACTATGGCTCAAATGCACAGAGCTTTTCTGGTTATCTATGCTATGTATTGAAACACCCACTACTTTGTGGTTTAAACAAATAATCGTTTTGCTTACAAATCTGCAATGTAGTCGGGACTCAACAGAGACAGCTTGTCTGTGTTCCCCTCTGCCTCAGCTGAAAGGAGCTGCAATCAACACAAAAGGGGCTGCAATCACCCATGTGTGAAGGCTCATTCATTCACTTGTCTGGAGCCTGGGCAGATTCAAACATCTGGAGGCTGGAACAGCTGGGGCTCCTTGGACATCTATCTCTTTGTGGTTTCTCCATGTGTTCTTTCTAGCATATGGCTGTGTTCTATTTGTTAGGTACAATGAACCGTAAGGTTGACCCATAATTAAGGGGAAGGGAATTAAACATTTTCCTTTGATGGGAAGAAGGGCAAAGAATTTGTGGATGTATTTTTAAATTACTATAGGAAGTTTATTTTTCTGACACAAGAAATGCAGATTGGTAACTCCAAGCTATTGCAGTGACTCGACAATATTACCAAGAATCCAGATTCTGTCTTCTTTTCTTCTCAGCATTTGGGGTTTTGGCTTATCTGCATCTCCAGGACCTGCCTCTCCCTAATCTTGTAAACCATGCAGCTGACTTTCTCTTAGATTTAATAGTCCAAGTTGTGCAGCATGGCTCTGTGAGGCGTTCACAGCTGGGGGAAGGGGAGGGAGAAGGATGCTGAACTGTCAGGTGTCAGGGTAACCAATTAAAGCAAGGACTAAGACAACAAACTAAGATGAAAGTAACTGAGAGGCCTTTAATCACTTACTGCAATAGACAAAGTACAACTCCCCCTCCCTGAAATGGTGCACCTGCATGGGCGGAGGACTGGGTGGATCGCACAGATGCTGGATTTTTTTCCATTCTTGAGGAGACCCATCCAAAAAGCTCTTGCTGGTTCATGAGTTTTATGAACCTGGGACCCAGTGGGGAGATGGTGAGGATTAGGGCTAAGAGTGAAACACTACTGAATCAGAGTGAGGAAAAAGTCTTCCAAGTTCTCTGAAACTGGCAAGTGGAGGCTCCTAGGCTAGGAATGAGATGTGCATAAAAGCATGACGGGCAGGGGCCCCTCTCTGTCTGCCGCCAGCCAGAGACTGCAGTGCACTGGAGAAGATCCAGCCTGCTGTGGGGAGGCCACCTTCCCGGTGAGGACTGCCAGGACAGCCTTTGTCACTGCCTATAGCACACCTGATGAATCACATGTAGGTTCCCAGCAGGAGCGGGACTGCTCAACATCCACCTAGCCACAGCGGAAGTTGGGAAGTTTTCTTTCTAGTCCCTATAATAAATGAAGACAAGGTGCAAAGGTGACCATGAATACATGTGGAGTGAACAGATGGACATAAATTTCCAGAAAGAATGCTCAGTTTTGTTACAGATATTTAGATGTTTGCTGATTCAACTATAAATGTTTAAATATAGTTTATGGTATATATGGAATAGACATCAAGTAGGAGAAAGAGGGAAAACACATGTTTGAGCAGAGAGAAGCTAGGAAAAGTCTTTCAAAGGAAAAAGAGGAATGGATAAGCACAAAGATGGAACCTCTAAAGTCCCCAAAGATGGGAAATTAAGTCAAAAACCTGGAACTCCAGCTTCTCAAACTAAAGGCAAGTCGGGATTATTTTCCTTTGACTTGTGGAGTGTAACAGGCCTCTGGTAACCTGTCCCTTCAACATCTCCCACCCACTGTGCCTTTTCTCATAGCAACATAAAGTTGGTTTGGCCTGTTTGGAGCAGTAGCAGGATAATTTCCTGTCAGCCTGAAAGATTTATAATCAAAAATGAATGTTGTAGTTTTCTAGAGTTCTCTTCAAGAGAAAATTCTGAAAATGGACACACCCTACCTCCATATGTCTATTGACCAACACCTCTGCTGGGTTTTCAGCAGTTGTAGGGTTAAGTTTATAAAAAGAAAAGAAGGAAGGAGAAAGGAAGGAGGAAGAGAGGGAAGGGAAGGGAAAGGGAGTGGGGAAAAAGAAAGAGAAGAAAGAAAAATCTTTCTGCCAAATTCATTTCTTTAGCATTTTTTTCCTGCTGAAGTAGGAGATGAAATAGCAATTACTTTGCAGTCAATTAAAATTCATAGTAAGCGGTTCTCTGACCTTTGGGTCAGAAACAAATTTCCTACAAACCTTGGGAGACTATCTCTCACTTTTTTTTTTTAGGTGAGAAAAATTCATATCCTTCTCTCTGATTCTCATTCATTGAGCAGTGGTGACCAGTAGTGTTCCTGAGGCATTATTTGTGAAACCTAGAGATCACTCTTCATTCCCCACTCAGTTCTTTCTCTGCAATCGGGAAAGAAGATCTGTGACTGTGGCTTCAGTAAGTGGCTCTCAGCCACAATTTTATGCAGGCTGTGGATCAAGAAGAGACAGAAAGAGAGGGAGAGAGTTAAAGCTTGTCTGTTTCCCATGGCTTGAGGTTTGATCACTCTGCAGAGCTGGGAAGGGAAAGGAATAGAAGTCTCATTACCGTCAGGTGTCCTGCAGGTGTGAAAAACATGCTTGAAGTTGAAATGAGTCCTCCTTTCCATGAGGCAGTGAAACCATTGTCTGATTTAGGACAATGTAAGTGAAACTGTATGGATGGAAAACTCTGCTTCACAAGATTGAGAATGTTCCAGTCCAGCAGGTTTAGAAAACTCATGAATTCCTAGTGGCTGACAAACTGTTTTTATTGATGGTCATTTCTTTGAGGGGAAAAGAAAACAGTTTTTGACCTTAAGTCATTAAAATGGTTGGATACGGGCAAAGTGTCTCAACAATTTCCAACAGGGAAGATCTATGAAGGTGATACGCTATTTCTGATGCTGTGCTGTCAAAGGGACAGAGAAAAAAAAAAATATATATATATATGCAAATATGGCTAGTTGGTTAACTAAGAGGGCACTGGGAGGTGAGACTTACATTAATCTGTTTGTCACAGCTGCTAAACATTTGACAAGTGAAATGTGAATTTTAACTGACCGCTAAGACTCAATGGATTATTCACATGTAACCATACAAAAACCAAAAACAATGACAACAACAACAAAAACAAACAAACAAACAAAAAAAAAAAAACAGGAGAAACTTCAATTTTCTCCATGTCTTGCTGTCAAATCGGCAAGTGCAGCTGCATGTCACAGAAGGGCACCATCCCACCAACCTCCAGTCTCAATACGACATCAAGCCCGAGATCACTTTGCCAAAACCCTTCTGTCATGTTTCAATCAGCTCTCATAATGCACTCTTCCTTTTACTGGATATCACCATGCTGCCGATCTCTGCCACCATGCCGCATTTCCAGTGAGGAAATACAGAATGACACTGGCAATTTTAACCAGCAGCCCCTGCAAACTCTTCCCTTCCTGGGTCACTGTCTGAAACCATCAATGGGTTCTTTGGTCACATGATTGTTCCAGTCACTGGTCTGGTGCTAATTTAGTTCAAGCTAATTTAACAACAACAAGAAATTAAGTACTATGTAACACTATGCAATAGAATTCTGTGTCATGTACCATATTTAAATATGGTTTAAAAAGTGCTGTCAAGGGGAGGGGAAAAAAAAAGTGCTGTCAAATTATTGAGAATTTGTTAAGTTAGAGACATCTCCAGAAAACCCTTGAGTACTTGATATCTCTGATACATATTCACTCATTCAATACATATTTATTACTGTAAATTGTTATAATATTTCTGCTGGGAAGAATATGAAGGGGGATAAAGAGAAGCTGTGGGAAAAGAAACAAAAGTACTCAGATAGGGTGGCTGGGAAGGACCTCTCTGAGAAAGTATTTGAACTGAGTCATGAATATGAAAAGCTATGCAAGCAAAGATAAGGTGAAAAAGAATTTCAGGTCAGCTGTAAGCCAGAACAAGTTTCTGGAGAAGTCACAGATATAAGCAGAACCACACCCTTGTGCTATGCAGATCCTGGTAAGGAAATGGAATTTTATTCTGATTGCAACAGGAAGCCATTGGAGGGTTTTCAACTGAGTCACGATAAAAGGTTTTGGCTCCTGAGTGGAAAACAGATCCTCCAGGACAAGAGTAGGACAAAAGATTCCAGCTTGGAGGCTTTGCAGCAGCCCAGACAAGCCATGACATCGTTATTTACAAATAAACTTTCTTTTGTTCAAAATCACACTGAAATTCAGACTGAGGCTTCCATAAATCAAATGCCTAATAGGTGTTTGGCTAGATATATGATTTGCAATCATAAATCATGTCATCATATCCTTAGAATATCAGGGTTCCCCTGACCCATAATCGAAACTCCTGAAAACTTTATTCTGATCTCCCTGCTCTGAAGGCATCTTTTTGAAAACATCAGGTAGTTGAGAAGTATGTGAAGGGCCAGAACCCAAAACTAAGAAGCAGGGACAAATGCACTAGAAAAAATGATACTTAGTTTGCATCCTTGCCATGGGCTATAGCACTCAGCACAGAAACCGGCGTGCAAATATTTGTTGAAGGTGCTAATATATTAGTTTAGGAAGCACTCCCCAACATATTACAGTTAACCTTAGTAGTACCAACTAGTTTGGAAGTGTTTGAAGACTCGGACACTAGCTTTGGGGTTTGAAGATGTTTCCATGGAAGGGTAAGAATGGGCCTGCATCTTCTCCAACCTTGGCACGTTAGCATTCAAGGGCTATTGCTGTTCACAGCTTCCTGACCTGACGGCCGTGGGTGGACAGTTCTATCTCTAGCTGGTCCCCTCATCAGCTCTCACCCCTCGGGGACACTGCAGACTCACACAGTGCTCTCCCTGTGGACAGCAGCCCCTCATCCTGCTTCCCAGCGGCCTCTTCCGCTACCCTACTTCCCACCCTGCACCCAAACAGGGGAGCCTTTTGTGGGAGCAATCAAGTTCTAAATCACTATTTATATTTCTTGGAGTAAACTTAACACTGAGAAAAGGCTCTGGAATGACTGCCCTGGGGACCAAAGCCCATCTGGAAACATGAATAATATGAAATTTATCCTTCCATGGATCCCCCACAGACCAATTACAATATCATCCTTTCCGAGAATTTCTGCCAATTTTTTATGGGGTCACCAGAAAGTTATATGTTAAGTAAAAACTGTACAGATTTATATAGGGGGTAGTTAACTGGTGGGGTGAGGAATGTAGATGTAAACTACAGGAAACAGTGATACTCCGCAGATGGAAATGCATGTAGATTTGATTCTTCACTGCATGAAGTGGAGTGGATTTATTCATCTATGGAGTGACTACTGTGTGCCGGTCACTCTTCTGGGTGCTGTGGAGAAAGCAATGAACAGTCTTAACATGGCCCTCGTGGAGCTGGCATTTTAACGGAAGAGGAAGGTGGACAATAAAGAGCTTGATAAAGATGTTTCCAAAAGTCAACACGTGACTTGGAGTCCTGCTTGTGTCATAGAACCACTGAGTAATATGAAGAGGCTGTTGCTCCATTATAGTTGAGAGCGTGATAGGTGTGCTGTCCTATATCTTGAAAATGTGGAATGGAATCACATGCACTGTTTGAAAACTCCTAGAATGTAAAAGAAGAAACTTGGCATTTACATGTTCTCCCATACTTCTCAATCCGCAAAGTTCGACAGAGAGGTATTTGGCAGAGGGCCTTTTGCTGAAGCAATCACCTGACAATGTGAGAGGGAATCTGAGCCAGCCAGCATCTAACTCGACTGGAGCCGTTTGATTAGGTGATGAGCACACATTATCATAAAATTGCAGAATGGCTGTAATTCACCGCATCGTGGCTAGTAATTATCTGCCTCTGAGGAAAAACGTCAACGAAGGGTCATCTTCTTTACTGTTGGTGGTTCTGAAACTTCGGTTTCCAAGGAATCGCTTGATGTGTCTGCAACAGAAAGAGCCCCGCTTCTCCCCTAGAAATTCAGAATGGGAAAGGGTCCAGGAGTTCATATTTTACCATGATCCCTGCTGATTCTGCTGCAGGTGGCGCCACACTTGGAGAACTGTCACGCTGTTAACCATAGGACAGAGGATAGGGGATGCAGGCCTCCAATTCCCGTTCTCCAGATGCAAGAACATCTTGGCCAAAATTGCTTGCTTGGAAGGGAAGGAGAAAGAGAAGCTGAATGGAACAGCTTTCTTGACAGGTTACAGCTTATTCCTTTCCATCATGCATTCAAGCAAATATAGTTTGGCAACCGCAATGGACTAGGTACAGCTACCCACTAGGGGGAGGATGTTACAATGAGCAAACATCAGCTGCTGCTGCCTGGTGCGCAGGAGGACTGCAGTGGACAACGGAGTGGAATTAACTGGGCCCGAGCATGTCTGGCACTGCACAGCCTCGTTTAGTCTTCTCAAGTTTTGCTTCACCTCCTGCGGATCATTACCCAACTATCTCTTTTGCAGTAAAACTTTATTGGATCAACGTATCAAAAGTTGAACTCCTCATATTTTCCCCAGCCTATGCTTCCCAGAGTTTTCCTCATTTCAATAAAGAACAATTCCACACTTACAGTTGCTCAAACCAAAACTGGAATTGATCAAACCCAAATTTAACCTATCATAAATCCCACTAGTCATGCCTTTAAAATACATCCAAAATATGCCACTTAACCTCCATCCTCTGCTGCTACCACCCTGGTTCAAGTCACCAGTACTCCTTGCCTAAGTTAATGCAGCAGTCTCCCAACTACCACCCCCCAGCCCTTCTTCAGACTATTTGTCCTTTTAGACTCTCCTTGACAGCACCCAGAATGATTTTGTTAAATAGAAGTCTGATGAAGTCACTCTTCTGCTCTTACCTGGCTTTCCATGTCATTCTGAATAGAAGCTAAAGTCCTTGTAGTAACCCATGATCCTGACTTGCCTCACCAACTTTACCCATCTGCCTTTCTTTTTGCTTTTGCCCTCACTCACTCCTCTAGTTCACAATAGTATCAGCCTACTTGGCACCTTTGTACTCAGTGTTCCTGGAATTTTTTTTCTCCCTTTGGTCGCATGACTTGTCTCTTTACTTCCTTCATAACATGAATAACCTCTTACTTCCTCACAAGGCTTAACTGACCTCCCTTTCCTAACATTTTTTCCCATCTCCCTATTTTATATTAACATCTCCACATTTTCCTATTTTTATCTTGTGTCTTGTCTCTCTCCCCCATCAGGTTTTAAGTTCCATAAAGACAAGGATTTTTGTCTGTTGGTCCCTGTTATATCCCAAGGGCCCACAGCAGTGCCAGCCATGTGTCAGGCTTTCAATACTATTCGGACAAATGAATGAGTTAAAAAATAAATAAATGAATGAGTAAAATTGCAACACCACCCAATTATTCTCTATCTGTCCTTTCTGATTAATTTTCCCCTTTAAATTTATCACTTTCCAATATATGCTAATTTTATATATTGTTTTGTCTACTGTCTACTTTTCCCTACTAAAATGTAAGTGCCATAAGATCTGGGATTTCTGCCATGTTCACAGATGTGCCTGAATCATTAAGATGAATACTTGGCTCTTATGTTTCACCAATATATATTGAATGCGTGAACTCTGTGATATACAGTTGGTATATTTTGCAGACTAGGAGATTGACTCTTAGTAAGACTGAATAAATTTTCAGGGTTACTTACACAGCTGGCATGTAGCAGGGTTAGGGTTAACAGTGGGATATGTGTGATCTGAAGCCTATGCTGTCACAATAAACTTCCTGTTTACCCACGAAAGCACGAGGTGAGTACTAAAGGAAGGACAGGATAGCTTTCTCTTTGCAGAGTTCATTCTTGCCTCTTCTCCTAGCTAACCATCACGAAGAATGAATCCTAACTTGGGTATCTCATTCTCTGGGAAGCCCACTGTGAATCTCTATGCCTAATCATAGAGTTCTGGTTATACTACTTCCTGTTATAGAGGAACTACATCCTGCACAGCCTAGCATGCCAATTGGCTCTTTATTCTCTTGTTTTCTCCACTAGGTTGTAAAGTCCATATAAGCAGGTGTCATTTCTCTCTTGTTCGATTGCACATCAGTCCCACCACATGATCTAATTCATATTAGGTGCCCAATGAAGACTGCTTTGTTTAATGTAGATGCAAAAGGAAGATTCAGACAGAGGAAATCATTGAACAGGAATCAGAGAATTAGAGAAGACAAGCAGGGCTATGTGTCTGTTGAGGAAAAGGGTTCAATGGGATAATAATGTGGGATATACTAGAATGCTGGGTATATAAAACTTATGGAGAAGTACTGGAAGTTCTGGACACAAAAGTTGTCTTTGTAAAGCTATGTGGCTACCACTGAATTTATATTAGGCAGAATCACGCAAAATCCTTTTTCCAGAAGATTAATCTGATAGTGATGATGAATTGAAATGAGAAAGGGGAAAGGCAGACTCTGCGCCAATGGCCCAATTATAAAGGTGAAAAATATCCCAATTGAACAGTGGCAGTGGGATTGGAAAAGAGTAAACAGATGAGAGGTATTTTTAGGACATACTCAATGGGCTTTAGTGAATAAAAGGATTTTGAATACAAAAGAGACAAGAGAATTGAGCCTGGCTCCAAGGCTTTGAATCAGGGTGGCCGGAAGAAGAGTGGTGTGTTTAATAGAAAAGGGAGTGGGGATTGGAAAGGGAAGATAATTGGACAGAAAGGGATTGTGTTTTGGCTTCAGGCATTTCAAGCTTGAAACAGTCACAGAACATTCTAGTGGAACTGAAGTGAATTGGAAATTCAGGACTAAAATTCAAGAGACATTACTCTGTGAGAATCCTTAAACAGTCTAGCCTCTATAACAGTAGATGAATTAATCCTTCATTTGCCAACAGTTTAACTGCAGCAGACGTTAAAATTTTTGAACATTGTTTAAAGAGTTGTTGAACTTTCAAAAAATATTTAATAATTTTCTTATTTAATGGGGGCAAAACTCCAGGAAGATTCGAGTTTACTTTTTCACACCTTTAGACCCCCAGAACTCTTGACATTTGGTTGGAATGGGAATTTATTTTGTGGACATTTGGGAAACTAATGGAGAAAGACACACAATGTAAGTCTGAGATTTGTTCAAATACTGAAAGGAACAGTTTATTATTAGATCTCTAGATCTTTAGTGCTGTGCACAAATCCACAAAGTTTCCATTATCTGAAAACTCAAAAGAAGCTACTTTGTACAGCCAGCAATGCACTGGACTAAACTGTTTATGCTTTTCCCTCTACTAAAAATAGATATGCAAGGTTTTAATTCTGTCTACAATTTTAAAATATCTAATAAAATATGCAAAATGCTAATATTTTTAGATTTTGGGCGGTAGATACTTGGATATTTGTTATACCATTTTCTGCACTCTTTTGTGTATGTAAAACATAGTAGTTTATAATAAAAAAGAAAACTTCCAAAAAAGATATGTAAAACAGAGTAGAAAACTGAGATTCTGAGGCTCAGGCAAGTCTGGGAAGATGACCTGCGGAAGCAATGTGGTGACCTTGCTTTCCAAAATTCCTGTCCTCTTCAAGAACAAAAGGCCATGTGGGTGACCATAGAAGTCATGGGATAAAGAGGGAAGCAGTAATTCTTTTCTCTGCCTGTGTGTCCATAGGCTGTCTGTAACAGTCCTCCTGGGGTCAGCCACCAGCTCAGGAAGTCACATATCCACCGCTGGTGGTTACAAGTCAATGGACTCTCATGTTGAGAATCACTTGTAACACAAGCATAGTGACAGAGGAGCCTTCCCGGTGTCCACCCCCACTGTGCTCCTGAAGTCAGGCGTGGTTCTAAGAACAGGGTCCTTTCTGAGCCAGCAGACTTTGTTATAGCATGCTGAGAGTCGCAGGAATCATTCTTCCGGGGTGCAGTGTGAGACTGTGACTCAGGCAAGGTAGGAAAACTGCTCCCCATGACCATTCCTCTGTGCTCTTCCCAAGGTAGCCAGCATTTTGCTCCCTGCTCAGGGAAGATCAAGAGGCTCTTTCTGATTCAGCATTTCCCAAAGCTAACAAACAACTCTTCCTTCTATTTTGTTTCTTCTTTCACACAGGCCTGTGCTGGAAACACTGATGTCTGATAAACATCAGCCAAACCAACCACATAGTAGACCCGACGTGGTGACAGAAATATACTAGTAAATCAATTTTTCAGACTAAATACACCAGAAACCAAATTTGACTGAGACGTGTCCTTGGACAATCATGATGGTGCAAAAAGAGTGGCTATTGTATTCAAGCCAGAAATGAAGTGAAAATCCTCTCTGGTAAAATAGTTTTTAATAAGCTGAAGTAAACTTGCCTCTGACTTTCAAGGCTTTAAACACAGTTGGTATCTAGTTCATAGTTCATATACTCTGGGACTAAAACTCTCCGATAGATCATATGAAAGGCTCCTTTGGATTTCCCAAGCAGCCTCCTCAAGGGGACAAATAAAATCCACTTCTTCTGGGCTTTGTGTCTTTTCTGTGATCCTGGGCTCCTCCAGATTGCTGCCTCTTCTGTGATCTGATCACAGAAGCCTGCGTTCTTCCTGCCAGCCCTGCTGATCAATCCCCACTTCCAGCCAACATGCCACTCTGTGAGCCAGTAGCCCTCCTCTTTCCCACTGCACAATTAGGAACAGTTTCAGTGTTCTCAGATTTTCCTTCCTGTGCCTGTCATTTCCCCCACGATCACAAGCTGCTTTGCAGCCTAGTCACATGCATGGCACCATTACTAAGACAGGTCGGACGTATGGTGCTGATCAAATTTGCTGTACCAAGTTGCCAGAACTTTCTGGAACAAATAAAAATTTAACATTCAGCTTTTGAAGCACCCCCGAAACCAGACTTCCTAAAGTCTGCTTCAGTTTTATCAAAGCATTCAAGTCTTGAATTTCACTCTGGGTGATGAACGATCAGAGATTTTAAAAGACACACTGATTGCATCTGTTGTCTTTAGCTTCCTGGGACCTCTGGAATCGCAGAGCCTCTTGAAGTGTTAAGTTCTGAAGGTCAGCATCACTGAGTTCTCTTTCTAGTTGAGGAACCCTGGAAAACTACCAACAGATCTTCATTCTTTTGGTAGCTCATATCTTATACTCTTTTCCGATATTTTCCTTCATGTGCAACTCATAAGAATACATTGGTTCTTTTGTTCCCTGGGGCCAAATTTGTGTCCAACATAGTAAGTAAAATGGACTGCAACCTCACTATCATGATTGTTTCCTGTTATAGGTTCGAAGTCAACTGTTCAGATTTCTATTGATATTAACACAAATCCTCTTTTCTGTACTACCATTGTGTCAGGGAAGTAGGAGGTAGGAACAGAGTCCAAGTCAGGCCTGGCCATACATTGAGAAGAAGAGGTGAGTTTCCTCTGAAAGATTTCAGTCTTCCTAGCTGGGGGAAAATGAATGCCTCCACTGCACGCTCATTTTGTAGATCATGGAGGAAAATCCAAATGATGTGTTCTATTTGCTAAACCAAAACATTTGAAATCGTCTTCTTTCAGGTTCAAAAATGCATAATATCCTCAAGCACATTCATTTCTTGGGATTAAATGAGGTTCTAATGATAAGTGCTAGTTAAAAACAAAAGCTGGTGGGCCAGGAGGAGAAATAAGATGCACTTTTCCTGTGAATCAGCAGTGACTATGGGATGGTAGGGGAAACAGGAAATGTCCTTCCTGTGAGCCAGCTGACACACGGGCTGGGAGACAAGAAGAACTGTGGTGCCCCCCACCCCTCCATAAGTAACCAGCTGATTCAGAGGAACACAGACTGAGTTGATAGCAACTGAGGTACAAAAACAACTTAATGCCTGTATTGTTTGATTGACTTTGCAGGCCTAAAGCCAGTAGTCTGAGCATCTATTTAGAGAATAACAATGTGCAATATAGCAAATATGGGAAATTTTTTTGTCTTGTTTTTGAAATCCAATATTGTTTTCACTGTTTTGTTTTAGTTCATTTGATTGTTTTGTTTTATTCAATGTTTTATTTTGATTGGTTTTATTCTGTTTTGTTTGATTTTATTATGTCTAATGATATGTGCAGCAATTTTGAGGATAACAAAAGGCATTATGGTAGCAATGGTTGATTTCCTATTATCCCATTTCAAAGTCCTGTATCACTTCCACTGTTTTGTTTTGATTGGCTTTATTCTCTTTTATTTTGTTTGGTCTTATTCTCTTTAAAATAAAAATAAATTTTAAAAAAAAACCTGACAGGTTGGGAAATAACATAATACAGGTGGCCCAAATAGATGCTTTGACAAACAGTTTTTGAAGGAATAAAGAAGACACTAGATCAAAATTAATTTAGAAAAAAAATACAAAAAACCACAAGCGAGATATCCAAGGGTTATTATGTACAGATGATTCATTTTACCAAAGCCCCCATCTTGAAAGCTGTCTTCCAAGGACCCTGTCCAGCACATTAAATCTTTGAGTGCTACAGCACTTGTAAACTGCATGATTTGTTTGTTATCAAGTAAAAACCAGAGCCTTTCTGAATGAAACCAGCTCTCCTTTCTCAAGTTTTATCTTGCTTGCATGGGGCACAGAAAGTTGCAGCCTTTCCAATATAAATCTCTGCCAACACCAGCTAATATTAAGTAAATATGTGGGATCAACAACGTAGGTTGTTCAAATTTTTTTCAAATCTCTCCCATGCATGGTTCATCAAGATCCTAACCTCTTTCTCCAGGCTCCCAGTTCTAAAATTATATGACTCTAGTTACTTTGGCAACAATTCAGAGGAGAGAGAGGACTGGGAGGAAGGAAGGGGGGAGGTAATTACTTATGCATTGCCCCTAAAATTTAGATGGCACCAAGTAGGAAGACCATTTAAAAAACAGTCCTGATCCCATCAGATAGATGTGGGAGCGGTAGTACAAGCACTGTTTAGTAGCCATTCATGTTCACTGCTCTGTACTTTTCAGACATCATAACAGCCTTGATGATTAAACTAAGATGTTTCTTAAACAAGAGGTCCCTGGACTCTGTGGTTTAAATTTTCCCTTCTGAATTGAAGGGAGAAAGAGCAGCCTCACAAGCAGTTCTGTGTATTTCTTATGTTCCTTAGTGGTTCCTAAGATAGCCATAAAGCCAATGACTGTTACATAAGACAGTCATTGTTGAACCAAGATCTCCCAGGGCTTAAGTCCTTCCCTGGTAGCAACCGTGAAACATATTAACTTTTCCAGGCAGAGTAAAATACACCCTAATGGATAACAACTGTAATTCCTCAGCTAAATGCTGCCTTTGTGGCTTCTAAGTCAATAAGCTCCCCTACCAACCTCTAGCACATGAGTCTGAGATTGTCATTGCATTTAGATGGACCAAAGTGCACCCTTTGTTCACAATTGCATCATGGAACACCGAGTTTGGCCAGCCACTCAAAATAGGAACAACACAGAAAAAACCTGTGAGCAGAAAAATCATAATACTTTAGTGTCCAAACAGTTAAAGTAGCAGGGACATTGCTTAAATCATTCTGGGTACTCACTCATACCAAGGAGGCTGTGCTGGGGACGATTTGACTGTGTGCCCCGAGTACTGGGGAAGTAAACACTTGGGACCCTGCAGAACACACTCCTGGTCTCTCGCTGAGAGCTTTCTCCCCGCTCCTCACCTCTCCCTCATAAGAACACAGTCAGCAAGTCACTGAACCCGACATTGCAGGGCTGTGCTCCTTAGTGCTGATCTTCTCTGCAAGAATCTGACCTCTCTCTTTGCTCTGCATCCTTCCTCCACTTCCTCAGACACGGTTACCCTGAAGTCTCCAACTTACCACGGGTAGACTTTGATTTTCTGACTTTACAGTGATGTGAAAGAAATATACACTCGGTACAAACCGGACTGTGCATTTTGAACATGGATCATTTCCCAGGTTGGTGATCTGGAAATGCAGGGCAGTGCTGAGGGCAGCAGCTCCCGGTCAGCCACGTGATCACAGGGGAAACAGCCAAACTCCACCATGGCAGTGTTGCTCAGCTGTGATGTTTGTATTCTTTGCACTTTGGAATTATGATTTATCATAGGTTTACAGGGCCATAATTCCATCGCGGTCAAACAGCACCTGTACTGTGAAACTAACTGACGTTGAAGCTTCAGAATTTCTAATCTGCGTCAGCTCCTTTCAAGGCTTTAGGAGGATACTTAGCATTGTGCACATACACTTACATAGTTATCTTAATTTCATAAGTGTTTAAGACCACTTCACTCTAGCACCTTTTATGTGAGGTGACATAGAAGTGGCCCTGAGCATTTTGGGGATCTAGCTTAGGGGAAGTCAGGTGAGGAACATACTTCATTGAACTTAAAGGACATATGAATTCATGTCTGTGTATAAAGTTACTGCTAGTCATCCTGATACAGGAATGACTTCCAGGAAAACTGCCACCCACTGTGCAGAATCGCCACACACCATGGTGTGGAGATACAGGGCAGGAATTTGCATCACAATGCAAACATGTGATACAGTTTCTAGGCCACAAGTATATGAAACCTGACCCTAAAAGACAGTTTGGAACAGGTGCAGCCGGAAGTCAACTGGAGGGAGCATTCTTTCAAATGTTATAGTTTGCATATTAAAGGAACACGACAGAGATTATTCCAAATTCAGAAACAGCTCCAGTTTTGAATAACATTACTGATTCTGGAAGAGGTGGGACAAGATGGCAGAAGAGTAAGCAGCAGGGTAAGTGGCTTCCCTGAAAGATACCATCCAAATGCAGGAATAGAGGAACATGAAGAAGACAAGAAGGAGGGAGGTGGGTCCTCTAGACCCAGGAAGAATCTAAAGTAAGAACTGAAGCCCACAGAAAGAGTAAAAAGAAACAAACAAAGAAGGTGGTGGCTGGCAGCGCCTTTGCCCAAGGCTGGACCCACTCTGTGAAAGGATTTGCTGGAACCTGGGGACACACGATCAAAGTGCTGCAGCCACAGGGGTGGCAGCGGCAACCCTGGAGGCCTCTGTCCAGAGAGGCAGCATTGGAAGAGAGTGGCAGTGGACAGGGGAAGCAGACCTGGAGGGCTAAACTGGCTGACGGTGAGTGCAGCAAATCCCAATCTCCTACAAGGGACAGCGAGGGACTGGAAGCCATTTTGGGGCTGGAGCCACTCCTAGTTGGGCACAGTACCATGGAAATTGCTCCTACTGAGCCCCAGAAGGTCCTGGCAGGTGACCAGCTCGGTCTGGAGACCACGGCTCCACACACACCGTAGGGGTGATAGTGGAAGATTCGTGGATAACCAGCCCAGGTTCCCAGGCAGTGGCCCCGACATGCACTGTGCCAGACATTGGGGAGCCGAGGTGGGCTGGAGAAATGCAGCAGACAGTGCTGTAACAGCGCACCCAGTGGTAACCATCAGATATCCACAATCAGCACTGGCTAGAAGAACCAGTCCAACCTTAGAGAAATTACAGACAATACTAGTAATACCAAGATCCCTGGTACACATTTCTCCAGAACAACCCAGGAATATGTCAAGACAAAGAAGCAAAAGGCAATTTCTGGCCTCCAATCCAAGCAGAACAAACCCAGGAGAAGCAAACGCAGAAGTGGTCAGGAGTCCCACAACTAAAGTATCTGAGGCGATGACAGCTGAAGTAAAGAAACAACTTCATGAGGATATAAAAGAAATTAGAACAGAAATACTAACTCAACTAAAAGAAGAAATGAAAAACATAATGAAAGAATTGCTAGGAATCTCTAAAGGAGACATAGATGAAAAAGTGGAGCATAGGAAAATGAGGGAAACCTGGAATGAACAATACAAAAAAGATTTAGAATACATGAAACAGATTCAAAGAAATTACCAAATCAAAAGCTCCAATGAAAGTTGGCAAAACCACCTGAAGGAAACTAAAGATAGACTCTCAAACTTTGAAGACAGGTTTGCAGCTTGTGATCATGAAAGGAAAGATCTCTTAAAAATAACAAGAAACCTAGAAGTGACAATACAATGGTTACAAGACAACCCAAAACTTAAGAATAAAAGATGTGAGTGAAAAAGCAGGGGTCAATATGAATCAAATTAAAAGCCTATTTACAGAAATAATTTCAGAAAACTTTCCAAGCATGGGAACAGGAAGTGACTTTCAGATAAGTGAAGAATATAGAACTCCAGCTAAACATAACCAAAATATACCTACAACCAGACATATAATAATCAAGATCCCAGAAATTCAACACAAAAACAGAATATTAAAAGCTATTAGAGAAAAAAAACCAGATCACCTACAAAGGAAAATCCATCAGAATCACGACAGACTTCTCAATACGAACCATCAGGTCAAGAAGATCTTGGAGTGAAGTATTTCAAGCCCTGAAAGAAAACAACTTCCAACCCAGATTGATATATCCTGCAAAACTATCTTTCAAAATCAATGGAGAAACAAGATACTTCCACGACAAAGAACAACTAAAGGAATTTATGACAACCAAGCCAGCCCTACAAAGAATACTGAAGGACATTTTAGAGAGAGATAAAAAAGTCCACAGCTCCAGAAACAGTGGTAGAGGGATATCATCGAGTGGGGCAGACAATTGAATAATCCATCATCGGGATTTGAGTCCAGTAATGTCTTCAATGAGCTGTTTAGTTTGATCTTATTCTATCTCGACCTGCCTAATTTTATTATATATAATGATATAGACAGCTATTCCAGAGATGTTAAGGTATATTAGGATAACCTTTGTTGATATTTGATCACCTTGTTTTGAAATCCTGTATTGTTTTCATTGTTCTGTTTTGAGTGATTTTAATCTATTTTGGTTTGTTTGATTGTATTATAACAGATGATATAGGCAACTGCTTAGAAGATAATATGAGGCATTATAGAAATCAACATTGTATTAGTATGTATTGCTTCCATTGTTTTATTTTTTACTGGTCTTATTCTGTACTATTTTGTTTGATTATATTAGACCCAATGGTATCGGCAGTTATTTTGAAGATAACAAGAGGTATTACAAGGGGAAAGGAGGAAAGAAGGAAGGGAAAAGGAAAAAGACATAGATTTATATGTGGGTATACATAAGATGGTTAAAATGACTATACTACTAAATGCATTGACTATTGACAGAGAACAGTTGATACTCATGTGATTAGATCAATTTTATATGTCTATATCTGTCAATCTGAGTAACCCCTTTGAAGGTAATGATACACAACGTTACAACCACTGTCAAATTCCAGTCATCTCAGTTTGTAAATCTATAATGTTACAGTATCCGATTTGTTGTTGCTGTTTGTTGGTCCCTTTTGCTTTTTGTTTCTCTTTTCTGTGACCATTGTTTTATTTTTTATTGATTTTATTCTGAACTATTTTGTTTGATTATATTAGGCCTGATGATATGGGTAGTTATTTTAAAGACAACAAGAGGTATTCTAAGGGGAAAGAAGGAAAGAAGGAAGGGAAAAGGAAAAAGACATAAATTGATAAATAGGTATACATAAGATAGTTAAAATGAGTATATTACTAAATGCATTAGCTATTGA
>RJWM01023735.1:0-31716 GCA_004363535.1 Dasyprocta punctata
GGTACATTTTAGATATACATAATGATCATATTCATCATAGGGAATTTGTACCTGTACATAATAATAATAGTTTATAATAATAGTTTCTCCTTGTTTTCCATTCCTCTCCCTTCTCCTAAACCCCTCTTTCTCTCCTTATTTACAAAGCTTTTCTTCTTCTTTCTCTCTTTCTTTTCAATTTTTTAAAATTATTATTATTTTTTTTTGAGACAGAGTCTCACTATGTACTTCAGGTTGGCCTTGAACTCACCATGTAGCCCAGGCTGACCTTGAACTCATGGTGATCCTCCTACCTCCACCTCCTGAGTCTCAATTTTTCTTTTCCCTTCCACCCTCCTGTCCCCTTTCCTTTTGAACAATTACTTCCTATTTCACAATTTCTATTATAGATTTTATTCTTAATGATATTGGGGAAAGAAACTCCCAACCTACTAGATGTCTTGTACGAGTTTGTGTTCACTAAAATAGAAGACCACATTTTAGGAACAATGGAAGTTAAGAGCATATTTATTGAGAGAAAGAAAGCTTCTGTTTGAGAGAGACAGAACGGGTCCTGAGTGGGTTTCCAAGGACCCCGCCATCTCTAAGAATTTTTATAGAGGAAAACTAGGAGGTGAAGTGGGTCTAGGGTGGGGAAATGGGAACTCTCAAGGCAGGTGGACATGAGGTGGGACAGAACTATGATCAGCCAATAAGATTACGAGAACAATTGCTCAGGTAAAATTGATTAAATCAGGATCCAATGGGGAAGCGAGTCATGTAGGAAGCAGGCATGAATACAGAACAGGGCCTTTTCCTTAGGGGCTGGGCTAGTGACTCTGGCTTCCTCAAGGTGTTGCATACGTATTTAGAGTACCAATCCCTGATGTCTATACTTAGGGTGTGTTTGCATTTGTTTTATCATTTGTCTCGAGGTCTGGCTCACTGCAGCAGAGGTATCTGTCTCCTCCAAGGTTGCATGCTCTCTGGGCGTCTGCTCTGGCTCCTTTGAGGGTCTAGCCCTGTCTGACTGCCTATAATATTTCTATCTAACTCAGCTGCCTGTAACATTTCTTACACATTCAGTTTCTCACATAGACAAGTCATATTTACACATATGTGTCCAATTTATTTCACTTAAGAATATGGTCTCAAGGTCCATCCATTTAAGTATAAGTGTCTCAAGTTTATTTTTCTTTATAACTGAGTAGTATGCCATTATATTTTTAAAAAATCTTTTTTTTAAAATCCATTTACCTGTGGACGGGCGTCTGAGTTGTTTCTAAGAGTTAGCTATTATGAATGGTGCTGTCATAAACATGGGTATGCATATGTATCACTGTTGTATGCTGTTTTTATTCTTTTAGGAAGATACAAATAAGGGGAATAGCTGGGTCAAATATGACCTCTAGTTCTAGTGTTCTGAGGAATCTCCACACTGATTTCCACAGTGGTTGCACCATTTACACTGCCTCCAACAGTAAGAAGGATTCCTCTTTCCCCCATTGCCCCACCAGCATTTATTATTGGTTGGTCTGTCAATAATAGCCCTAGTGAACTTTTAAACTTGGCCATTGGGGATTTTCAACAACAGGGAAAATGTAGGGGTAAGTGCCAATGTCCAGGGGTGATGACAAAGACCGCAGGAACAAGCCCAAGTCATTGCTTTGGCGTTAGGAAACAAAACCCCGCCTCCTCAGAATGCCCCAAGGACTCCACCTAGGAAGAGGGAAAATAAGAGAGGAGATGGCTGCTCCCACCATGGAGAGCCTGGAGATTTAGGAATGACCCTCAGTAAGCTGGGTCCTCCTCTACCTGGGCTGGGCCCCCATCGTGCAGGGCAAGGCAGTGAAAGCAAGATTGTCCTCTCCTTGGAAGAGGAGAGAGAGCAGTTCGTGCCTTAGAGGACTGAAGTTGCCTAAAGTCTCTCAAAGCCCCTCTCAGCAAAGTGGACATCACCCTGGACAAGCCTCGGGTAATTCTTGACTTGGTAGGTAAAAATATAAGCTTTCTTTTGGTTCCTGGGACGTGTAAATCTCCCTTACTCAAATCCCCATTTCTAATGAGACCTGTGTTGTGACTGGTCCTGAGGGTATCTCTGGGGCCAAATGCTTTGCAATGCCTTTAACCTACAGATTTGGAGAACAATTTTAACTCAGACTTTTCTCATTTTCCTACAATGTACCTACCCCATTACTAGGAGGGGATTTATTTTGCCTCTTTAGGGGAAACTCTTATCTGGAACCAAAATGTTCATCCCCCCTTTTTGGGGGAGCATTAGTATCAAGTCAAAGAAATTGTTAAAGCTTTGTTAAGAGACATTATTCCCAGGTTTGGACTTTCCAAGTCACCCCAGAGTGATAATGGACCTTCTTTGGTCTCCAGAGTGACGCAAAAGCTTCATAAGCCTTAGGATTAGCTTATTATCTTCATACCTCTTGGCATCCTCAGGCATCAAGAAAGAGAGAAAGGGCCAATTTACATATTAAAACCACCCTGGCAAAACTGTGCCAAGAAACCTCAGAGTTCTGGCTAAAACTGTTACCTGTTACTTTACTAAGGATTAGAATTACTCCTAGAGCCTCTCCCCAGCCAAGCCCTTATGGAATGGTCTATCATAGGCCATTTCTAACCTCAAGTCTAGTCATGGGCCCTAAGACACAGGAAGTAATTAAATACATCATCAATCTACGTCAGGTACAGAAGACTTACTAGACTTTGCCAATAAAGTTCTTCCAGCACCAGACTCTGAAACTCATACCCCTAAAATTCAAGTCTGGGATCATGGGTTATTAGAGTTTGGGAAAAGGAATCACCCTTAGAGCAGCTCCTCACTAAATGGAAGGGCCCCTACCAAGTTATTAAAAGCACATTCACAGCTGTCAGGTTACAAGAACACACTTCTTGGGTTCATCTATCAAGAATTAAACCTTCCTTTTGAGACTCCACAGGAACGAGAAGTCAAGGAGACAGAGAACTGTGATCAGTACTCCTATGAGCTTTTGGAGGTCTTATGAATACCCTTCAGAAAGAATAAGGAGGATGATTCAAGGTAAATTAGCCAGGGATTTAGCTCAGTGGCAATAAGCGCTTGCCTGGTAAGCCCAAGGTCATGAGTTTGATCCCCAGTACCAAAAACAAAAACAAAAACAAAAAAAAAAACAAAAAAGAAAACAAAACAAAAAAAAGAATCAGGTAAATTAGATAAATTCATTCAGCCTAAATATATTCTCTCACAGCTACCAGTCTACTAAAATCAAAGTCAGATTATTCTTTTTTATCTTGATCCTTATACTAGTTTCCAATTGGAGAACTAATATTTTTCTTGAGTGAGCCCAGCATTATGCCAAAAGCACATCTGGACTACCATGGTAGGTGTCATGGTTGCAGGGAGAGGATTGGATAAAACCTGAAAATTTCATAGAACAGCTGCAAAGTGCAGCAACGATTTTAAAGCCTGCAACCAGGTCTAATGTCTCTCAATGGCGAGTAAACGGGCTGTGGGGGAAATGTTTCTCTAGCTACAGTTGATATTTTTTAAAGACTGACCGGCATCCTGGTTCTCCGGAACAACTTGATGGGAAAAAGTCCTCGTTTTCCTGGCATACTGAGCATCAAGATTCTTGTCTGTTCCGTGCTTCACTGTTGTGTGGCTGATGTGTCAAAGGTCCTTGTAGTAGTTAGAAACAAAGTGAGTCACTTGTTCTATTCATTCAGCTGTAAATGCCACACTATCCTAATGATCATCCATGCTTCTATAATTCTAAAACAGGGAGGTTGTGTGAGCCACTTTCTCTGTCTTCATTCAACCGTAAACACAAGTGGATTGGAGCTGGTGCTCAGAGGAATGCAGTAAGGCAGAGCAGAGTACACTTAAGGGTGTCTTCAAGATTGGTTATCTAGGCCGTGTATTCTCGTTGTCAGGTTACTGGACATGTGTCTGAAGTTGAGACGCAATGTCCACCAACACTGCTGCTTCCTTGGGGTGGAGACTGTGATTTACTGGTAAAAAGGACAGGTTCAGAACCCTGATTTACAGGCTTATTGTAGAAAGACCTTTAGGAATTTTTTTGAGTGAGTGGCCAGGAAGGGAAAAAGATTTGAGTAATTTTGTCTTGAAGCTGTAGTTTTCCTTCTTCTTCTTCTTCTTCTTTTTTTTTTGGTTTCCTTGTCTGTTTTTTACCTAGTTTTTATTTCCTCTATGCTACCTCAATAGAAATTGTGTCCCACTCTGCCACTTTTACTCTGGGCTTGTTGAAATTTCTTAATCTCTTCATGCTTGAGTTTCTAACTGAAAAATAAAGGTCTAAAGCCCATTTTGTTGTTGTAAGTTTAAAAATAAAATCTGTTACGTGTTATGCAATCAGTAAATATTTGCCGTTATTGAGTTTTTAGCTTAACGATTATTAACTGGAGGAAAGAACAAACGGAGATTTTCTTCTCTGAATAATCATACCATGCTGAACTGATTATTCTAAATGTACCTTATAATTTTTCTACTATGAAATGTGAGAAACAGGATTTGTATTTCTGTCAAAGCACAAGGTCAAAACAACTCCATTTTGTATTTAAATGACCTTGCCATCTTCTTCCTAACCAAGCCCCTCTGTTAATATCCTGAGCTCTAAGAAATGGTGATGTTCCAAGATAAAATAAGAAGTAAAGTTACTGGGGGATGTAGCTCAGTAGCATGAGCACCTGCCTGGCAAGCACAAGGTCCTGAATTCAATTCCTGGTACAAAAACCAAACCAAACAAACAAACAAAAAAACCAAACAAACCAAGGACTTTTAGTTCCAAATCACACACTTCCCCTAACTTCCCCAGAAATGTGCCACCATGTCCTTTGTGCCACTCGAGTTAGCCAACCACAATAGATTGGAAGTCTCTGAGTTCAGCCAGTGAATCTAAAGGATAGCTGCTTCCTGTGAATTAGGGCTTAAAATTCCTTCTTCTCTGCCACTCAGCATGCCCGCTGCCTTCTGTCTGAGTGTGCTTTCACCCGTCTGCAGAAACGAACTTGAACTTTGCCTTGTGGAGGCCTCTTGCTGTCTGAGTGTATATTTTCCAGTGCTGACAATTGGAATCTGAGGGCTTATTTCCAACATGAAGTAACATAATATTTTTATGCTAGGAAAAATATCTAGACAGTGGTTTATTCTCTAAACTGTTCAACTGATGAAATTAATTCTTTTAAAATAGAAAATTGGGTTGTTACAAGATGGCTAAAAAAGAGACAACATACTTATAATCAGAGAAAGAACAATATACTTATAATCAGAAGGCCTGGGTTAGAGCCTTTGCTTTGTTCTATTCATGATTAAGATTTGAATCCAAGTGACAAGCAGAAGGTATAAGTTACTTAGCCAATTTGAGCTTCAGTTTTCTACCTTTGTAAGATAAAAGTAATAATGCCTTGTAAATTAATTTCATGTGGTTATGACAACAAACAAATATATAATAAATATGAAAATGGTCTGTAAAACGTAAAGTACTACATAAAGAATTTTGTTGCTTCCATTATTATTATAAAATTGAACTACTCTGATAGTCATTATTTGCTATTCTGGTCCTTTATTTTATGTGGACATAGTTTATTTCTGGAGATGCCAAGTGAGAACAAACTGAATGGTATTCTTGATGTGATCCCATCACCCAAGAGCTAAGTTCAGAACTTTAAAATACTTCCATGGGCTAATAAAATGCTATTGGGCATGAATGACTTGTGCTTTGACAGCTGACCTTCTTGGATTTAAATTGGTGTCCATGAGGTGTATTGCATTGCACTGCATCATGCAGGGCCATCAGATACTTTGCCTTTGAAGAGAAAAAGGATTTCTTGGCCTACTGTCACCACAGTCCTAGTTAGTCAGCTCCCTGGTGCTTCTCTTTGTGACCCCAGGCTGTGGAGTCCTTTTGCAGTAAAGTTATAGTCTCCTAGGGCCTTTTGTGATTTTATTTGAAGTTTTCATGACTTTGCTCAAATTTTCCATTTCTTAATATTTATGAATGGCTCCATAAATGTGATAGCAGTTTTTGAATAAATTCTGAAATCTCCTAAGATCTCTGATCTGCCTGGTTTCCTAATAGAACAACCTCCAACAACCCCTTCTCTTTGATTAATCTCAAAGTTAAATAAACAGAATACAAGACACATGCTTCAGATATGAAGATGCTCTTGCTTTTTCATTGAATTGTAGAGACACATCCAAAGTAGCCATTGGATACCTGATGCAGTCCGTTAGATAGCGGGGAGCTCTAGAGGTCATGCAAAAGCACACGCTTGGCCCTTTACGTTCTGAGGTTCTGATGATAAAGACATGATCTTGATCATGAAAAGGCAGCTCAGAGTTAACATGAATTCCAATACAGTGTAGCAGCACAGTTTCCTGACCTGAATATTCAGGGATGAAGAGAAAATAAGTTATCCCCGCAGGATGCCACAGTTAAGGGTAAAACAGGACACCATGAGAGGAAAATTACAATAATACAGAATTAGTGCTGCAACACAGTATATTATTTTTTCTACTTTATTTTGTATTTTTCAAGTTTTACACATCATACATCATACATATATTGTTTTTCAACAGGAGAAATAACAAATGCAGTGAGTCAGTCAAGGAAACAGGATAACTTCTTACAAGATGGTGTCTTCAAAAGCCAGGCGTGGTGATGCCCTCCTGTAATCCCTGCACTTGGGAGCTGAAGCAGGAGAATCGTTTGCAAGTTTGAGACCAGCCTTGGGCCTGGGTCCAAGGCCAGCCTGAACTGCATAGTGAGACCCTGTCTCAAAAAGACAAAAAAAAAAAAAAAAAAAAAAAAAAAAAAAAAAAAGATGATGTCTTCTTCAGTTTTTTTTGCTACTTTTAAAATATTCTTGTTAGTACATGTTCTGGTATGTACATAATGATTACATTCATCATGGGGAGTTGGTACATGTACATAATAAATCTTAATTCTTTTTTCACCTTCTATTCTTCCTCTTTTCTCTCCTCCCTTCATATCTTGGTCTTCTTCCCTTTAGTAAAAGATCTATCTCCCTATTTTCTATTATCTATCTTTTATTTTTGTCTTTCACATACTTATACTGTGGGTTTCTCATAAAAGAGAAACCATGATATTTTTAAGCTAGTGCACCTGATTTGTTTCACTGAACATTATGGTCTCAAGGTGCATCCATTTTCTTACAAGTGACTCCAGTTTATCTTTATTTGTAAGTGAGCAGTATGCCATTGTATGTAAATGGCATATTTTCTTTATCCATTCATTTGGTGATGGGCATACAGGCCACCTTCAAGATTTAGTTGTTATGAGTTGTGCTGTTTTAAACAGGGGTATGCATGTATCACTGTAATATGATGTTTTTAACTCTTTTAGGAAGATATATAGAAGGGGAATAATTGGGTCAAATAGAATTCTATTTTTAGTTTGTGAAGGAATCTCCATACTGATTTTCATAGTTGTTGTACTAGTTTATTTTCCCACCAACAATGTAGAAGGGTTGTTTTCTCTCTGCAGCATCCCCAGTACTGATTACTATAGTCATTCTTTCTGGGATAAGATGGTATCTCAATGTTTCAGTTTTCATTTCTCTAACAGCCAGAACTGTGGAACATTTTTTCATGTATTTATTGGTCATTTGTATGTCTTTTTCAGAGAGGTGTCTATTCATTTCAATTACTCTTTTTTTTTTTTGAGTTGGGTCTTCTTTGTGGGATCTGATTTTTTGAATTGCTAATATATTCTAGGTACTAGTCTTCTATCTGAGAAGAAATTTTTTCATTCTGTGTGTCAATTCTTACCCACACTGGCTGTTCCCTTTGCTGTGAAGAAGATTTTTAATTTGATATGAACCCATTGTTGAGTTTTGGTGTTATTTTTTATACAACTGGGGTTCTGTTCAGAAAGTCTGTGCTTATACCTATGTCCTCACGAGTTTTACCAATAATTATCTTCCAGAAGACTAAGTATTTCTGTCTCCATATTTAGGTCTTCTATTCGTTTTGATTTTAGTTTAGTACATGGTGAGAGATAGGGATCTAGATTCAATTTTCTTCACGTGGATAATGAGTTTTCCCAGTGCCACTTCCTAAAGAGGCTATCTTTGCTCCAGCATATATTTTTGGCCCCTTTGTCAAAGATTTGAGAGATGAATGTGTCTGAGGTTGTTTCTGTACCTGTTCTGTTCCATTGATCCTCATGTTTGTGTTTGTGCCAGTACCATGCCGTTTTTATTACTATGGCTTTGTAATATAACTTGAGGTTCAAGATTCCGATGTCTCCTGCTTTGCTTTTATTGCCCAGTATTAGTTTTGCTATTCTTGGTTCTTCTGGTTCTTATGAACTTTAGAATTAGTTTTGCTAGCTCTGTGAGGAATACTCCTGGTATTCTGATCAAGATTGTATTAAATCTACATATCACATTTGGAAGTATGGCTATTTTGGCAATATTGGTTCATCCTATGCAGGAACAAAGTATATCTTTGAATTTCTTCATCCTTTTATATCCGGAGGCTAAAATAGTACCCAGAATATTGTATGTACTCAATAAATATTTTCTGGGTAGACGAATCATAATCTTTGCAGAGCAGTATGTATTATAGGAATATAAATATATTAGAAAGACCACATAGTGACGGGGTGACATGATCCTGCTTTGGCATCACCAGGTGGTTCTTATTATGCTTATGCTGGGACCTGCACTACATTTTACAAAAAAAAAATAACTTTGGGTGCCATAAAGAAGTGGACTTTTTGAACAAAAGTAGAAAAACTTGATTATTCAGAAAGCTATTCTGTATGAAAAATCATAGTGGGTTTACATTTTACATTAAGTGGTAGGTAAGGATGTAATGGAAGTAACATGTGGCCCCTGTTAGACTGTATTTCAGAAATCTATGCAATTCTTGCTGACAGAATGGACACAGGAAAGCTATGAGAAAAGAGAACAAAGAACAATTCCTAGAGTTCTGTTTGTGAGCAACAAGAACAATACCATTCCCTGAGAAAGAGAATAGTAGTAGAGAGAATGTGTGGGCGGAGGGATAAATAACTGATTTTGATTATAAAAATAATGTGAGCTCCTGATTAAACAAACAGTACTCGTTAATAAATTTCTGATTTATTTATAACAATCTACAGTTCAGGAGAGAAGTTGGAGCTGGAGATGTAAACTGTAGCTTCTCACTGAAAGTCACTGAATAAATATACTTAAACCATTGGACTGGGTCATATAGAAATGAAGAGAGATAAAGACAGAGAGAAGGTAGGAAGGTAGTGAGAGAAGGAGAGAAAGAGAGAGAGAGAGAGACAGACAGACAAAGACATAGAGAGAGACAGAAAATATAAATAATGCAGGTGGGTATGGGGTTAAATGAAGGAACAAAGAGTTCGCATAAACAAAAAAAGACAGGACAGCGTTCAGAGAAGAAGGAGAGTATTTGGACTTACACATGATTAGGGCCAGTACATTTATTAGAAATGAAGCAAAAGAGAACATTTCCATACACATGCAGAGAGACCGCCAGGCAGATTAGGTAAGCAGAGGACTGTCTAACTGAGGGGGAGGAGTCAGGAGGAGATGTTGGCAGTTCGAGTAAGGAAAAGCTCAGAATTAACAGCTTGGTTTGTGGAAAAACCAAATTACTAGGGACATGCTGAGAATCTACTTCAGATTTGTACTGAAAAATAAGAAGCCAGCAGGGCCAAGTGCTTGTTGTTAGCCATCCTCTGACACTCAGGTGAAGGCATGAATTAGGAAGACAGCTGTATTTAACCAGAACTAATATTCTGTCAAGAGAGTAAGAAAGAGAGTAAGAAAGTGAGTGGATATAAAAATAGAGTTCAGCAGTTATAGGTAACTGTCTATGTTATTGTGAAATGTGAAAATTTCTCAAGACAGCATTATTATACAGTGCAATTTATGATAATTCCAAAAATATGTTATTGGTCCATAATCATTTTTTGATGTCTTTCAAAATCAACAGTGTCACATTTTTCAAACAGAACTCGTCTCAATTTCCCATATGTAGGATATACTATAAAAATCGAGGTTTGCTTTTTCTGTGCTGATTTCAATAAACTTTTATGGATTATTTCACTAGGTGCCAGAAACATTTCCTCTATATTTATTATAGGCAGCTAAATTAGATAAAAGTTAGAGAGGGATTTGCTCCTCAAAGAAGTTAGCACAAAAATAAAGATATTAGCATTGTGGCTGGAGGCAAACCTAGGAGAGCCAGGCCTCAGGATGGAGAAGCAATAGCAAGGCCTGCATGACTTCAAGGGATCAACAGCAGCTGGAGATTATACTGTGATTAGTACTACCTAATTAGTAGGTGGTACTAAGTAGGCATTAGATACATAGATGAGTGGTCAGACTCTCCTCCCTTTCCAAGAATTCCATTTCAGCTCTCCATGTACTTTGCTATGTGATTCATTTCCCTACTGGATCAATATTAGCTACATGGCTATCCTTGTAATCCTATAGGGTGATTACAGTTTGACCCATGTTGACCACATTATAATTTTATTGAATAAATTACCCCCCCCCGTAAAGATCCTCAGTTGCCACCCACTCTACCCTAACTTCCTCTTTGGTTTGTGACTTCATTCCTCATGGTTATGAAACCATGAATTCAGCACATTTGACACCTAACAGTTCCGTGTTGGGAGCCTTTGAAGCTGGAAATTGACTTAGGGCATGATCCACACATTATCATTCCAAGAACAAAGAGAGCCTAAGACAAGTCACGTGAAGATGCTACTTCAGCCTAAAAAATGCCTAGCCCCAAGACAATCTGAGCAGTGGGTTGCTAAGACAACAGGGTGTCACGTGACATTAGGTTGCTAAAAGGTATAAATAAACGCCCCTGCATTGAGGGGCCAGTTCCTTTCCTCCCATCAGGAGGATAAGGGCTCCACCTGACTCCAGCTTTGTCTCTCTCTTTATTTTTCGCATCTTCTCGCGGTCCTTCACCCAAGAACCTCAGGAGCTGCGTGGGTCGCGGCAGTTGAGGAGTTATATTTTTCCTATTTTATTGGAGATTCCACTGAGAAAGTTTGAATTAAGTAAGAACTTGCTTTTTTTTCTCATGGCACCCCTAAAACATTGTGGTTGGATTCTGGATTATGATTCATTTAGTTGAGACTTTTCATCCTTTATTTGTTGGTTGCTTGAACTTTGTTACAATGATAATAAGTTTAAATTGAGAGCATGGAAAAAATCATGATAGCTTTTATATTTGGGGTTTCTTTGGTGCAACATCTTTTATTTTGCAAACAGCGTCTCATATTTCCCTTCACTTGTTTGGAGGTCACGAGATGGTTTGGCTTCTTATCACAGACAGCTTTTTGGAATGCTTATTTTGTCAGAGGCTATAGGACAGGTTTTAGAAGTTCACCTCTGATGTTGTTGTCAGCATCAGCTAGTGGTTTTTGTGTTTTCCTCCTGGGAATCTTCTTCCTTTCCAGTCAAAGGCTCCCACACCCTTAGGAAATGAGTGCTCATCAACGATAAGCATTCCTTTTAGACGATACACCTCTATCCCTGGGTTAGAAGGGAATCAGAAATTATTCCCAGGAAGATATCCTGTAAAGATGTGTCTTTCCCAGTGAGTCGGTTAGGGTCCCTCATGTGACTGGCAAGCGAGACCCTCATCCTGAGACAGTGGAGAGAACCAACCCCTGCGTGGCACCGAGGAGCGCTATCTCCAGAAGGATGTGCATTTATGAGCCCTAAACAATACAGTTAAAGGATCTTCAGTCTTCTTTGATTTCCCATCTCTCAAAAAGTTAGAAAACAGTCTGTTCAGGTTCCTTCGTCATTGGTCTAATTTTCTGTTTTCAATGTCATTGTATTGAGAGTCAGTTGTAGTTTTTGTCTTTGTATGATTTGCTAAGGACTAGTGACCCACCTGGGGAAAGCTTTTGGTCTGAATCTTTTTCTGCCCTGGAGATAGTGAGGATTTGGAAAGCAGTGACAAGCTCCATGAATAAAGTTCTTGTGTATTGCATTGAGTCATTCTTCTGTCATTTCTCCACTGCCCCACCACTGAGAATAATGCAATTTTCAGCAGCAGGAATTCTTATGTCTGTGGCTGCTGGATTCCAGCACTCTTGAGTGACCAGGTTTTCATCCCTCCAGGCTGGTGAGTTTCCCCCTCTCTGCAACCCTTCAGTGTCTGGCTCCAGAGTGAAGCTGGCCTTCACTGTTCTCTCTGATTTACCCTGGGCCATATTCTTAAAAACTAATCTAGACTTAATCCTTAAACTCTCAAAGAGTAAATGAAGAGTTTTAACTCCAATTTGACTGTCCAGCCTTAGGATAGGGCAGAACTAGGACCTAGGGAGTATCTTCACTTCTTTCACCTCTCCCTGCCCTCAATAATCCACTTGGACAGGTGACTGCTTGGAGACAAGGCCATTAGAGCACTGATGATGTTTCCATTGATCTCAAATTTCTTTATAAAACTTTATAATTGTGATCTGTTAACATTCTTCAAAAATTCAACTTCTGAGATAACCATGGTTGACAAAGAAATAACAGTTCATACTATACATTTCAAATTGCTTCATATCCAGATGAGAGTATGATAATTAAACCTACCGATCCAATGCAACACTGATGCAATTTATCTCCTGGGTGTTCAACAACCAAGGTTTTGAGACCAAAACTAAGGAAGATCACTGGACTAAGAAAACTGCCAATGATTTGTATCTGGTCCTTCACAGTCAACTAAGAGCCAGGAGTCTTTTCTATAAAATTCTAGTATCACCCAACCTCCTAAGCAGGGTGATTGTTGGACCCCAACAGGTAGAAGTCAACCAGAGTACAGTGCTCTAAAACAGAAGATCACCAAAGAGGAAAATGTCTCCTCTGCTTCCATGGGAAACTACTTGGTTAAGCAACACTGTGACCTGTGCTGGCAGCTGACACTGATGGAGAAACTGTACATAATCCACAAGTAAACCCTGAGGAGTCTTAAATGACCTTGAAATATATAGCAAGAGATTAATTTTTATTAACCCATCTGTAGTTGACCACTGATATGGTTCAATGAGGCTAAAAAGCTACATTAAAAGCTATAAAATCTCAGCAAGAGTCCTTAAATTCCTAGACTAAATTGTCTTTCAAAACTACCAAGCTCTCAATTTTTTTTACAGCTAAAACTAGAGGAACTTGTGCACTAATGAATGAAACACGTTGTTTTCAGATAAAAAGATCTCAAAAAAAAAATACTATCAGACTTACAGATAACCTCCATGATCAGATGGGTCTAGGACCCAGCTAGTTACAATCCCTATTTCAGTCCCCTACAGTGTCCAGACTTGGCTCTTTCCCCAATCTGTGTTTCCATTCTGGTGTTCATGCTTTGGTAATACATGTTTAATCTTTTGACAAAATCTGTTTATTCTCACCTAGAGGCTGGCAGACTCTAAGCAATCATGCAGATGGAACCAATGATAAAAGTGCTAGACCCCTTTCCCTGGGGTGCACTAGATCAACCTTCTAAAGAGGGTTCACAATTCCTACACCCCAATATGACTGCTATTCAAAACCTCTTAGGTTAGCTCTCTGGAGAAGACCCCTACATGGACTCCTCTCAACTTAAAGCAGCTGGATTGAAACTCTGCCCTAGCTGAAGTTAGGAATACCCCTTCAAAGGGGGAGTACATCAGAGGCAGCTATATTAAGTATAAATTAATATACGATCGGGGGGGTTGGTCCTTCAAAGAAGTCAGCACAAAAAAAAAAAAAATCAGAATTGTGACTGGAGGGAACCTAAAGAGAGCCAGGCCTCGGGAAGGAGAAGAAGTAACAAGGCCTGCATGTCTTCTAAGAGATAAACAGCAACTTGAGACCATGCCAGGTGATCAGCGCCACCTGGTCCAGTGAGCCCAAGTTGGCATTAGACACACAGGTGGGTGAGCAAAGGACCTGGAGCCTTACTCCCCTTCCTCTCCGAGAATTCCTTTCCATCTGTCCATGGGCCCTTGCTATGTGACTCATTTCCCTATGGGATCAATGTTAGTTAAGTGTCTATACTTGTAATCCCATAGGGTGATTGTAATTTGACCCATGTTGTACCCACATTGTGATTTTGCTGTTTAAATTACACCCAAGGAAGGGCCTCAGCAGCCACCATGAGGAATCCCTCCTGCAAATCCAGGAGCTCTTCTTCCTCTTCTTTTCTTTTCTTTCTTTTTTGTTTTAAAGAGAATAAAACTAAGCAAAATAAAACAGAATAAAGCCAATTGAAACAAAATAGTGTAAGTTATACAGGGTTTCAAAACAAGGTAATAGGAAATTAACAATGGCTACCATAATGCCTCTTGCCCCATCAGACATAGTAAAATCAAACAAAACAGAACAAAATTGAACCAATAAAAACAGAACAATGAATTCAATATGTACTTCAAAACAAGATAATAGCAAATCCAAAATAGTGGTCATGTCTTTATCTTTGAAATAGCTGCCGATGCTGTCAGACAAAACAGAATAAAACCAAGCAAAACCAAACAATGAGAATGATACAGGGCAAGATCATAGGGATTAAAAAAGGCCACCACCTTCCGAAGGAGAGCCCCCTTAGATGCTATACTGCATAGATGATCAGATTACTGGCTTTCGGCCTGCAACGCAATGAAACACTAAACACTGCAAGCATTAAGTTGTGTTTTACTTCAATGGCTTTCATCTCAGCCTCTGTTTCTTCAGCTCAGCCAATGGCTCACGGGAGGAGGGTGAGGGGAACCTCGGCTCTTCTTGTCTTCTTGTCTCCCAGCCCATGTGCCAGGAAGGGCTGGCATCTGGCGTCCTCTGTGGCGCCTTTGCATGGCACGACTCACGGGGAGTGGCTGGCTTCTTGTTCTCCTCCCCGAGGCCCACAGATGGCCTTCCCCTTATTTTCAATATACTCTCCAAACTTTCTCCTTTGGTTTGTGACTTCATTCCTCCATGTTGTGAGATTACAAAGTCAATATGTTTTAATATCTAATAGGTTGGGAGTTATGTTTGTCCCACATCACAGTTAGTTTAACCAGTGACCTTTAAAATGCTTCCTGATCATGTT
This sequence comes from Dasyprocta punctata, assembly GCA_004363535.1. Lineage (NCBI taxonomy): Eukaryota > Metazoa > Chordata > Mammalia > Rodentia > Dasyproctidae > Dasyprocta > Dasyprocta punctata. The sequence continues at coordinate 15,053 of RJWM01023735.1, forward strand.
GGACTGTGAATGGGTCTAGGCACAATTTGCCCTCATGAAAAGCCTCAGGGAACGCACTGAGGAAAATGCTGTTCCCTCCTCAGGGGGGAAGCTGGCCCGATAGGTCTCTTGGCTATGATCGATGGTGACACTCCCTCTTGGCCTTCTCTTCTTGGCTTCTGTGCGTACCCTGGTAAGGCTGCCACAAGACAGCACAATCTTAGAGAAGATGAAAACCGTAAGGGCAGACAAGGAGATTCACATTCCAGCAACAGGCTAATGTGTGACTTGCTCTGTAACTTTGCTATAGCCAGATACAATGTACCAGCTGTGATGAAATGAAATCCAATAAGCCAGGGACAAAAATAGGTTTGAACACCACAGTGTGAGGGAAAAGAAACCTGAGGAAATAAGGTTACAGGACCATCAGTGCGGCACATGTAAGCCTCTTTAGACCCGCCCGAGGACAAAGATGTCCTAGCTATTAGTCGTATAAATTAAGGACTATTCAAGCCAACTCACTTTTATTTAGGTGCTTTTTCTCCCTTCTTGTACTAGCCTCCTGTTATGAACAAGGGTTTCAAGGTTTCAGAAGTACCTTTCTTTTTCTTACCAAAATGTAAATCCTCTTAATGTTTTCTTGAAGCTTCAGGAGGTGTACACTAACTCCTGTAGGTGGGAAAATAACATTTAACCAATTAGTATTGTTAAAGTGGAGACAAACGGTCATAAATATGTGTTGACTGAAAGGCCATAGTGGCTATAAGGGGCTTAGTCAGGGATGTGGGCAATTGCCATATTCAGATGACATTTGTCCTGAAAGACTAAGATGGCCTGTGGGGACCAGTCAAGTCTTTCTTTGCTTAATGCCACAGTGTGATATTTCATGGCCCGAAGGTAGGAGGAAAACCCTCCCACGTAAGGAAGGCAACAAACAGCCGTGGAACACTCAGGAGCTCCCTTAACCTCCCTCTGGCAGACCCACTAACCCAGGGCTGAAGTCATACTGTTCTGAATATAAAGCCAAGGCCCAAACGTTCTTAATCCCCTCCCAGGGAACAGTCAGTCCAGCTGAGTGTAACATTGGGAATTTAATAAAGTAAGAGCAAGTTATCCAGTCAAACCTCCTGCTGCTTTTATAATATCAAAATGAAAATATGTTTAATTTGGTGTTGTAATCAAATTCATTATAACATCCAAACATGTTTTATGCTTTTCCCCCCTTGGATATTACATTGCTGCTGATTGTATGGGTTTTGAAGGGGTAAAAATTGCTCTTTTGTAGCATGCTGATTAATTTTGGCCACTGAGGTATTGTTCACCAAATTTCGTAAGCAGCATTTTATAAAGTGATTATTTTAAAGTGGAAATGCAAGGGCTAACCTGACTTTTTTATTTAACAAAAAGTTTAGTAGATAATTATCCATGCAATCTTGTTAGAAGCCCAACATAAGGAGATGTTTATACATGTTCTTACTATAAGCGTGAAAGCTTAGGTTATCAGATAATTACTGCACGCGTGGCTTTGTTGGTACTCTTGGGGCCTGCCCAGATGACGAGTGTGACTTCCATCCATGAGGCAAGAGAAGAGGCAAAATAAGCACACAAGCAATTAAACCTTGAAGAATACAGTGTACAATAGAAGCGCGATAGATAAAAGTAGAGTTAATTCAAGCTTTTCTTTTGCTTTATTTGTGTTACATTACTCCTTCCAGAAAATTTAACTTCTTCATTTCCTACATAGTATAGCTTTCTCGTCTTCCTTCATCTTTTTGAAGACTGTGATCAACTAGTTGCATTAAAATAGGTGAAAATGAGACTTAACTCACAACAGCCGGACTAGATCATTCATGCCATATTAAAGATTTCAAGCAGATAAATGTAGAGTGCAGTATACAGACAGAACAGCAAGTGATTTGCTTTGATTTGCAAGCAGTCTGGGGATAATGTGATCAGTCAGTACCTTCAGCAGGACTTTTGAAATTCAAATCCAACACAGAATTCTGGGATTTGGATTCAAGTAAAAAGAAGTGAGCACACAGTTGCTCTAATGAGAAGAATGTGATAGTGTCTCTGAGCCAAGATAAAGCGTGGCCAGATTATTAGAATCTCATAGAATATTTTGTGTGTGAAAAATGAATAACAACTCTTTCTACCTCACCCTCGGAGCATTAGGACTGGAATATTTGCTGTAGCTCCTGATTTCGTCACCATCATTCCTTACATTTCTATGGATCTTGAACACTGAAAGCTTTCACATAGCTTAGTATAACCTCTGAACTATGCATTAAATTTATATGATAGAAAAGTGTACCCGTGATATCCTGATTGCTAAAACAAATACATAATCTGTGTAAAACAGTTTTAGTCAATGTCATATTGGACACTGATAACACATTGATTGTCCTTGTGATTCAGCACTGACTTATCTGACCCTATAGTTGCAGGATGAGGAAGGTCTTATGCTTGCTGCTTGAGAAACCAGAGACTGAAGGTAGCAATTAAATCTCAAAGAGCCACAAAGCAATTAGACACACTAAGTTAGATATCACAAGTCTCGCTCTTACTCGGATGCTGAGTAGGAAGATAGTTTCTGTTAATTACATAACATGGAAGGAATATGATCTTCTATCTCCCTACCTGTCTATCTATGTATCTATCTGTCTATCTATCTATCTATCTATCTATCTATCTATCTATCTGCCTTTCCATCTGTCTGGCGAACATGGCTTCCTTTCTAGTTCAACATTTAATGCATTGCATACAATAATTTAAAACTATCATTAAATTGCCATTATCCACTTAGGACATAGTATTCTTGTTTTTAACTTTAAACTACATCATTCTGAAAGACCAAAGAAGATGAGAGGCATCAGCGATACTGAACTAAACAGTCAGATTGAACTACATTCTATTTCAACATATTTGCCTTGTAATCAAGACTTTGTGCCAACAATTTATATATAAGGATGTGCAGTGAATGGCATGGGAGAGATAAACTGTCCTTGGGTGACCTTTCTGGCATTATAAAAGATTCATTTTACTTCATTTGCTTAATTTTAAAATTATTTTTATTGGTACATTTTAGATATCTGTAATGATAACACTCATCATAGAAAATGTGTACCTGTACATGATATATCTTGGTTTTTTTCCTCCAGTTTCCTCCCTTTCCTTCCATACCTCTTCACCTCCTTATTTATAAAAGCTTTGTTTCCATTGTTTTCTTTCTATTCTCTCTTTTTTCTTTTTCCTTCCCCTCCATTCCCTCTGCTCCTGTCTCTTGACTTCCTTTTCATTTGAACATTTTCTTCTATTTCACAATATCTATTATATATTTTGGTCCTTATTTACCCTTTTGGTTTATCACACCAGAGAAACAGTGCAATATTTAAATATATGTGTCTGATTTATTTCACTTAACAGTATGGTCTCAAGGTGCATCCATTTAAATGGAAATGTTTCATTGTATATAAAAAATCCATTGCTATCCATTCCTTGGTAGGTGGGCATTTGGACAGTTCAATATTCAGCTATTACAAACTGTAGTGCTATAAACATGGGTGTGCATATATTGCTGTTGTCTGATGTTTTTATACTGGAAGACTATCATGACAAAAACAACATGGTATAGGCAAAAAAATACACCTGAACATCAATGGACCAGATTAGAAGATGCAGAAACAATTCCAAATGCACTCAGCCAACTCAGGTTGGACAAAGGGGCCAAACATGTTCACTGGAAGAAAGACAGCCTCTTTAACAATTAGTTCTGGGAAAATTGGCTTTCTACATGCTAAAGATTAAAACTAGACTCATACCTCTCACCATGCACTGAACTGAAATCAAAATGGATCAAAGGTCTAAATACTAAAACAGAAACACTAAGTCTGCTGGAAGACAGAATAGGTAGAACTTTTGAAGACAAAGACTTCAAGAACAAAACCCCAATCATGCAAGAAATATTACAAAGAATCAACAACTCAGATCTCACCTTGTTAAAAAGCTTTTGCACAGCAAAAGAAACCATCAATAGAATGAAGAGACAACCCATAGTGTGGGAAAAGATATTTGCTGGCTGTTTCTCAGACAAGGGATAAATATCTGGAATATATGAAGAACCCCAAAAAAGAAAATCAGACCTGCTAAATTTAAAGACCCAGTCCAAAAAGGCACATCTGAAATGAAGGCACTTCTCAGACGAAGAAGTACAAATGGCAAATAAATTTCAATATCATTGATCATTCCAGTGTTATAAATTCAAACGATGCTGAGATTCCATCTTTCTTGGTTACTTTTCTCTCCTTGCTGAGACAAAACACCTGACACCCAAAATTAGGGAAGGAAAGGTTTATTTAGATTACAGTTTCTGAAAGTTTCAGTCCATACTCAGCTGGCTCCAAGGCAGAGTGGCATGGCACAGGGGCAACACTTTAAGGCAGCAGCAAGCAAAAGCAGCCAGAGCAAAAGGTGGGGAGAACAAGGCTCTTTTTCTTCCTTATGTTGTACATAGGTCACCCCCACACCCCAGGATGGGTGTAGCACTCAGGAAATCTTGTGTTCTCCTCTTGCACAGGATGAGGATATTTATAAAGAATGAACCCTGGCTGCCTGCTGAATCTCTCAGTTAAACCTCTAAATTCCTCAAGTTGACACAAAGTATCAACTGTAACACCATCTTACTCCAGAAAGAATAGCATTTATCAAGAAATTAACCAATAACAAATGCTGGAGATGCTGTGCAGCTTTTTGAGGAATCTCCACCCTGACTTCCGCAGTGGTTGCACCAGTCTGCACTCCCATCACGGGGCTCAGTACTGCCCCATCCCCCCTGCAGGTTCGAGCTGCCCTTTGCAGGCTCCGTCTCCCGGTCTCCCATGCTGCAGACCCAGGCGAGGCAGATCCCAAGCAGGGTTTCCTGCATTGTAGATGATTCAACATGTTTTCTTTCTTGGACTTCACACCCACTTTGGGGCCTGAACCGTGCCACCCTCTTCATTGTACTGTTCCCCTTCTCTAGTTACAGAATCTATGCATAAATTATCTTCTTTGCTATCCCACTTTCCTCTTTTTATTTCACTCTTTTTGATTGATTATTCAGATTAACAGGATCCACACCATCCTCTTAAACCAGTCACTCCTGTGTCTGAATTTCCCAGCAGGTTGTTGACACTGAAAGCAATCTCAATTTGAGCCAAGTTGGGTTCTCTTAGACTTTTATTTTTCGTTGGGAATTAACATAGAAGTTTAGATATATCTTCCACAACTCCCTTCCTTCCTAAGAAAAGGGAAAAGAATTTAACAGGAAGCAACCCACCTTCAGGTTAGAGGTCTCTTGTTCTAGGCTCATGTGGGCATTCTTAATAGACGTGCTACCGCCTTTGGGTGAATACTCTCAAGCGTGACTTCAATTTAAAAAACAGACATATCCTTAATAGCAGTGAGAAGGGTGTAGTGGAAAGAGTTGGAGATTTGTGATTAGACAGGTGGGATCAAACCTACGTAGTCTCTACTACTTACTGTACTATACCGAAGAAGTTCTTTAGAGTCTCAGCCTCAATTTTCTTATCTCCTCCATTAAATGGGGATAATAATGCATAACTTACAGACCCTTGAAAATCAAGTAAAACAACGTAGGTAAAGTTCTTGGACAGTAGGCCTTTACCCGTGTGATAGATCTGAAGAGACTATCTTCTCCACGGTGGGAATTTTTCTTGGTTGTCACTGTCTATTTCTAATGCAGCATCTAGGAATCCAGGATGTACTGTGCAACGTGGGCAAAATAAATTCACCTTTGTAGTCTTCAGTGTTCTCAGTAGGAAAATGCAAATGTTGGACGCAGAGATTTCTGAAGTCCTCCTGAGTGACAAAATGAATGATTGCATAAATTTTAAATGATTAATTCATTAAAGAAATTGTACCTGTCTCTTCAATAATTGCTAAATTCACTTTGAAATACATTATCACATTTCATTTATTTTCTAATGACTTTTTGACAGCATGTGTGACGCATACCTGCAAGGAACCCACTGAGTTTTGTAAAATTGTATCTACATAATGCTAAGTTTGGTCTAGAGAAATTACATTTTTTATTGTGGTTATCACACATATTATTTAATGAGGGAGCATATGGAACTTCTAGGTGCTACTTACATTTATTTATTTATTTTTGTCTCTTTCAAACAGAGTCTCACTATGCAGTTCAGGCTGGCCTTGAACACATTTTGGAGCTCAGTTTGGCCTCAAACTCACAGCAATTCTTCTGTCTCAGTTTTCAGAGTTCTGGGATTACATGAGATTACAGGTGTGCACCACCATACCTGTTTTTTTTTTTTTTTTCTCCTTATTTTTAGAGGGCGGTGACAATAAGCTTCTTTTTTATACCGGGGATCGAACATACAACTTGGTGCCTGCCAGGCAGCTGCTTAGGCCACTGAGCTAAGTCCCCAGTGATAATAAGCTTTTTAAATTTGGGCACACTCTGTATGTTGTTTCCTCACATATTTTCATTGCTTTACATATGAACAAATCAACTGAAGGTGAGATCAGTCGTTTTCTACCTGTGCCATTTATGTTTTTTGTGCTTGAAAATTTTAATTTTGGAACATGAAAGATGACAAAAATTTTTGTTGTTGTTCATAGCGGGAATTGAACTCATGACGTCGCGCTTGCCAGGCAGGTGCTTGCACTGCTAAGTTAAATCCCCAGCCTGACTGAATAAATTTGATAGACACATCTGTGAAAATCTGTATTACTTGCAAAACTACCTTATGCTATGATCTTCTTCTATTCCAATTAAAAAAAATATTAGGCAAAATTAATTCCACAATTATATCCCAATAAACAATATTTGGCTACCTCATTCTTTCTCTGATATAAGAAAATGTTCACTTTTTGTCATGGACAATATTTTTTTTCCATCTTGTTCTTCTCTTTAGAAAACAGATTGTTATAACCTTATGGATTCTTTGTGGTCTCCTCAAAATTGATCGTTTAAAATAATTTTTCTCATTATTTTATTCTGAATCTACTCTTTGTTTTTATTATTATTATTTTTTAAAAACCAACACAGATAGACTTTCCTTAACCATGATGCTGTTCATTGTTAGTGATATCTTTTAAAATGTCTACCTATGTACATTTATGTAAAACCAGGAAAACCCGTGAATGAGGAATTAGTGATTTGAATTTTCAATAAAACCATCATGACACTGCATTAACTGTTTGTAGTCCATATTAATACAAATGGAACAGCAATATCAAACTCAATGAATCTCTTAACTGTTGACATCTGATATTTTGGCCACATTATTGTCACCTTTGCACATTTGCAAAAAATGCACAATTTTTACTTGAATATTCTCTTTGTTCATTATTACTGTTTTTCTATCACTAGATGGTTTCATAGTGTGTCTGCCACATAGTGTTTCTGTTATCATTTTAAATTTCAATGAGTGTTATTCAGCCAACATAATAATAAAGAAAACATAATAAAGACACATGCCAACATTCCTACTGCAGCTTTAAATACCTCTATCAATCATACTACTTATAAAAGTTATATACTGATTTTGAATTTGTTTTTCACATCTATATCCAAAGCATAATTATGTAAATACACATTTCCTTGAAATTAGGAAAAATAAAAGGCATTTATAGCTTTATGTCACTAATGCAGGCACTATTATTATTCACAGCGAGCAATGTAATTGGCTGGTTTTGGTAAAATGAGTAACATGTTTTCTCCTTTTATTTTGAAAGTAAACTGTTTAAGTCATTACACGTGCCCTCTTCGACATTTATGAATAACATTTTTAGATAAGCAAGACTTAACTTCCGTCTAAATTTCTTAAGAGGATCTGAGGCTGAATAATACTAATTGAAATTTTAAATGATAAACAACAATGCAACAGAATTTTGTTGAAGAGTTATATAAAAGAAAAATATTTTAGTGTATAGAATATTCTGCATTTGGGAGCCTTTGAATTCCCAGAAGTTTATAACTCTCTCAAACATGCTCGTTAAACTACTCAGAATAAAAATTTTCTGATTGCAATGCAAATATCATAAATTCCCTTTCCATAGCCTCCAGTGCTGGAATAAAGTGATGCTCATGTTAACATAAATTTTATTTACCATCTTCCCCAGCTTTAAGACATTTTTATCCTTGACCTAATTATATAAAGCAAACAAATTATTTTGCCTATAGGTCTACTTGTTCCCTAGTGTTGTGCAAAAATGTTGGGTAGTTTAAATGTAATTGAGCAGAGACTGGAGGTATGTAAAGGAAACAAATTAGGGAGTAGTTATTTGCTTTACAAAAACATTCATCAAAATTTTATTTAAAATGATCTTTCATACTTTAAAAATCATGGTTGGTTTAATCATAAAATTGGAAAAACCTAATATACAAATTTAAGTATTTTGGATTGGGAATTACAGTGCAATTTGGTTTTAGTCTGTCTGATAGGTAGATTCAGATTTCTATTCAAGGAATATTGAGTGTGTCACTCACAGTTTTAAGAAAATATACTTGTTCTGTTTCAGGAGGCATTAGTTGATATGAACCACATCAACAATTACTGACAAGAAGCTGGAGTATTTTGGAGTAATCTTGTTTTAGCAGTTTCTCCAAAACTGTTTTCTAGTAGTGTGGGATCAAGCACTGAGTCAGGAGTCACAGGAGGCCGAATTGATACTGTTGTTAGAAGATACGGTTCTATCCCACCACTGAAAAAATCATTTAAGGAAACAGCCATGTATAAAATATACAGGGAAAGTAATGCATTTTATGTTGTCTTTGTGACTTCATCTTTGCAGATTAGGAAGTAAGGTTGACAATGGTTAGGCTATGTAAAGGATCTCTTTCTGAAATACACTCTCCCTTATAAAAGATAGAATAAACTATATTAATATTTAAATAGAAAGTATATTTTGACTTAAAATATGTTAAAGAACTAAAGATAATTTTTATGATCATTCAAAATATTCCAGCTGAAGCCGGGCATGGTGGCGCACTCCTGTAATCCCAACAGTTGGGAGGCTGAGGTAGGAAGATCATTGCAAGTTTGAGTCCAGCCTAGGCTACAAAGTGAGCCCAAGGCCAGTCTGAACTGCACAGTGAGACCTTGTCTCAAAAAGACAAACAAACAAACAAAAAATTCCAGGTGAACATTGTCGTTTATCAAGTTTTTCTATCACAGTCATTTGTCAATTTGTTGGACTAGTAGGACCAATTGAAGAACAAGTATTTCATCTTCTACTTCTCAGCTAACAACACTAAACTGAGAGGCTGTCTGAGAAACTAACTGTACTTTGATGTACAAGAGTTCTGGGGTGTTGCCACAAAAGTCACCTCCCATAGTCATTACATTTATTCCTTGTGATATATCATGGTCTGTCACATACGAGGCGTGGACCTCACATTCACTAAATCTCACATTTTCCCCACAGAAAGTGTGCTGTCTCAGCAGCTTCTAACTGGAGACTAGGTTTAAATGTGAAAGTTCTTATATTGAACAACCACTAATACTGAAGTAGTACCATTTCTCTGTTTTCTTTGTTACGCGTCAAACAAATGCACATTTGGGGAAAACTTGCTGATACAACTTGAACCTTGTAGGTTGGGGATGAAGAACTCAACTGATTAGTAAATTATTGAAGTTCATCAATAATTCATTCTGCAATAGCTAAGTGCTCTACTGAGCAATGTCAAGTGAGATGTGGTAGTCACCAGTGCATAGCCTATTGTGGTACAGAAGGAAGAAAAGCAGTGCTATGATGCAGACTATCAGAACCCTAGACAGCACCAGAGTAACGAAAGTCTTCTGTAAGTAAGAAGATGAGTATGGTTTGATAGACTTAAAAAAGATGGGCTGGGAGTTTGGCTCAGTGGATTAAGCACCTGCTTGGCGGGTGCGAGGTTGTGAGTTCAATCCCCGGTACTGACCAAAAAAAAAAAAAAAAAAAAAGGAAATACAGTCTTTTCTGGAATGATGTTAAGAGCAAGTGACATGGCTCTGGGTCATGAATTTGTGGCATTTGGAACTACAAATTTTACAACAAAGCAGGAACTCTGCACAACTATGGGAGAGTGTTGGAAATGAATGTAGCAAGTAGTGAGAGGACCAGACCTAGGAGGAATTGTGATAATAGATAAAGAATTGGCTATATGGGGATGATAATATTCCTTTAAAATCTCAGTAATTAAGGAAGAAACCTATTTTTTGTCACCAAATAATTGACACTCCTAGTGAGCTACACTTTGCCTTAAACATGAAAAAAGGTCTGAAACAGAAACAAATTTTATTTTTGTAGAAATAAAATTTGAAAGTTGAAAGAGCAGGGTACTGTATTTGGAACCCTTGTCCTGAAGTGATTATGATAATGTTGTTGGAAAAATATTTTCTATATAGTCTTATGCAACTGAGTTGTTTCCCTGAGGTGTTTTATATTGATCTGGTTCATCGTGTTGAAAATAACAAAGCACCATTTCAGAAGCAAAAGCACAAGATACCATATTTTAGAAATAGGTTTTTCTTACTTTGTTTTGGTCCCGGAGTTTGAACTCATGACCTTGTGCTTATCAAGCAGGTGCTGTGCCACTGAGCTATATCCTTACCCCCTATAAAAATAAGTTTTTAAGTATTCAGTTTATTGGTGCAATTTTGATATACATAATGATCATATTCATGATAGGGAACTTGTACCTTGGCTCCTCCCCTTTCTCCCATTCCCTTTCACTCCCTTCAACATCTCTTTCTTTCTTTATTTGCAAAGCTTTTTCATTTTATCCTCCTTTTCTCATTTTTTTCTTTTCCCTTCCTTCCTCTTTAGTTTCCATTTCCATTTAAACAATTTCCTTCTATTTCATAATATCTGTTATGCATGTTGGTTCTTATTTGCACTTTCAGTTTCTCACACCAGAGAGACAATGAGATGTTTACCCAGGTGTGTTTGATTTATTTCACTTATGAGCATGGTGTAGAGGTCCATCCATTTACCTATAAATGTCTGAGGTCCATCCTTAAGGATGAGTAGTACTCAGTTGTATTAAAAAAATCTTATTTATCCATTCACCCTTTGATGGGCATTTGAGTTGTTTCCTTATTTAGCTATCACAAACTGTGCTGCTATAAACATGGGTGTGCATATGTCGCTGTGGTATGACAATTTTAATTCTTTTGGGAAGATTCCAAGAAGGGGAATGATTGGGTCCGATGAGACCTCTAGTCCTAGTTATTTGAGAGATCTCTACACTGATACGGCACCAGTCTACACCCCCACCAACAGTAGAGAGGGTTGCTTCTTCCCTGCAGTCCCTCCAGCTTTGTTTTTGGTTGATTTCTTGATAACAGCCATTCTTTATGGAGTGAGATGGACCCTCAGCATTGTTTTAATTTGCATCTCTCAAATGACAAGTGATGTTGAACATTTTTTCATATATTTATTTGCCATTTGTATTTCTTCATCTGAGAAGTGTGTCTTCATTTCAGATGCCCATTTTTGGATTAGGTCTTTAAATTGGGGAGAGGATCAGAAGTTTTTCAACTGTTTTTTTTTTTGTTTGTTTGTTTTTTGTTTTTTTTTGGCGGCACCAGGGATTGAACCCACAACCTCGCGCCTGCCTGACAGGCGCTTAAGCCACTGAACCAAACTTCCAGCCCTAGTTTTTTTGAGGCAGGGTCGCACTATGTAACTCAGGCCGGCCTTGTGCTCGCGTTGTAGCCCAGGCTGGCCTCGAACTCACAACACTCCACCTACCTCAGACTCCCGAGCGCTGGGATTAAAGGCATGCACCACCACACCCAGCCTTCAATTCTTTATGTATTCTAAATATTAGTTTTTGTCTGAGGAACAAATGGCTAAGATGTTTTCCCAGTCTTTGTATTGTCTTTTCACTTTGTCGGTGATTTTTTTTTTCTGCGCAAAAGTTTTTTAATAAGATGAGATCCCAGTTGTTGATCCTTTGTAGTGTTTTCCATGCAATCAGAACTGTCTTCATGAAGTCTTTGCCTACAACTGTCTTCAAGAGTTTTGCCTCATTTATCTTTCATCAGATTTTCTGCTTCAGTTTTAATGTTTAGATCTTTGGTTCGTTTTGATTTTAGTTTAGTACATGGTGAAAGATGTGGGTCAAGTTTTAATCTTCACTATGTAGAAAACCAATTTTTCTAGCACCATTTATTAAAGAGGCAATCTTTCTTTTAGTGAGTGTGTTTGGCCCCTTTATCAAAGATAGATTGGCTGAGTGTATTTGAAGTTGTTTCTGCGTTCTGTTCCATGGATCCTGAGTCTGTCATGTTTGGCAGTACCTTGCTGTTTTCATCACAATAGCTCTGTATTAAAATTTTAAGTCAGGAAGTTTGATGCCCTCTCTGTTGTCTTTGTTGCGCAGAATTGATTTTGCTATTCTAGGTCTCTTCTGCTTCCAAATGAATTTTAAGAATGTTTTCTCTAGTTCTGTGAGGTATTGTAATGGTATTTTTGCTGGGATTGCATTAAATCTGTATAACAATTTGGGGAGTATGGACATTTTTATTATATTCATTTTTCCTACCATGAGCAATAGATATCTTTCCATTTTCTGATATTCTCTTCAGTCTCCTTCAGAGTACTGTAGTTTTCAACATAGAGGTCTTTTACTTCCTTTGTTAAATTGATTCTTAAGTATTTCATTTATTTCAGTGCTATTATGAAAGGCAAGATTTCTCTAATTTCTCTTTCAGTGGGTTTGTTATTCATGCACAAGGATGCTATTGATTTTTGAGTGTTGACTATGTATAAATAATTTAAAATACCAACATTTATGGTTAATCCATATTGCACACACAGATTGTTATGAATTTATATATATGCACATCACAAATAATGTACATAATATTGAATGTTTTCATGCCTAAATATTTGCTAATTTTTCTCATAGCATGTGTTGCTAATAGTTTATTTGAATTCCTAATGATTTAGTCAGCTGTGTTTGATAAATGGTTCATGAAATTATTCACATTTTCATCATATTGATGCAAAAATACAGTGTTGCCCTAAGTTAATGTATTACATCTAGTAATTTTTGGGTATAATAATGATTCTTGACTAGCAAATATTTTAGGCTGCTTTCTATTTCCATGTAATTTGCTCAGTCTTTTAATAGTCATTATACAAGATCCTAGATATATTCCACTAATCACAACCAAGAAAGAAAGCTTGAAATAAAACATGCTAAGTTTGTTCATTTTGGAAGATTGTTTTATCCAGTGTTTTATGGAGTATTTTAGTAAATTTAATATTTCAAATAAATATAATATAGCCTATTTGTTGAATATAAGTGTTTGGATCTCTGCTGTACCACTTACTGGGCATATAATTTTGGACAAATTTCTTAGATTTTTAAAATTAATTAAGTTTATTGGTACCTTTCAGGTGTGCATTATTATCACATTCATCATAGGGAATTTGTACATGTACATGATATATCTTGATCCTTTTTGTCCCATTCCCCGACCCTCCCTTCAAATCCTCCTCCCTTCTCTATTTACAAAAGCTTAGTTTCCATTTTTTCTTCCTTGTTTTTTACTTTCCCTTCCTACCTTTCTTTTTCCCCTTCCTTAGTTCATTTCCAAATTAAACATTTTCTTCCTATTTCACAATGTTTATTATACATTTTGGTCCTCATTTACACCATCAGTGTCTCACATCAGAGAAACAAAGTGGTATTTATGCGTGTCGGATTTATTTCACTTAGGAGTGTGTTCCAAGGGTACATTTATTTACCTAGAAATGTCTCAAGGTTATTCTTTGTAAAGGCTGAATAGTACTCCATTGTTTTAAAAAAACACACCTTCTTTATCCATTCATTGATTGATGGGCATTTGGGTTTTTTAGATATTTAGTTTTTACAACCTGTGCTGCTATAAACATGGGTGTGCATATATCGCTGTGGTATGATGCTTTTAATTATTCTGGAATGATACCAAGAAGAGAATAGCTGGATCCAATGGCACCTGCAGTCGTACAGTTTTGAGTAATCTCCGCACTGATTTCCACAGTGATTTTACCAATCTACATTCCCACCATCAGTGGAGAAGTGTTCCTTTTTCTCCACAGCTGCACTAGCTTTTGTTATTGATTGATTTCTTGATAATTGCCATTCTCTCTGGCATGAGATAGAATCTCCGTGTTTTAATTTGGAGCTTTTGAGTGATCAATGATGCTGAACATTTTTTGATATATTTATTTGCCATTCGTATTTGTTCAACCAAGAAGTGTCTATTCATTTCACATGCTCAGTTTTGGATTGAGCCTTTAAATTTGGAGAAGTCTGATATTTTTCAATTCTTTATATATTCTAGATAGTAGTCTTTTTTCTGAGGAACAGATGGCAAAAATTTGCTACACTGTGGGTTGTCTTTTCACTCTGTTGGTGGTTTATCTTGCTGTGCAAAAGCATTTTAAATATTAGACTCTTATCATTGATTCTTTGTGAAAATTCCTGTATGATTGGGATTTTGTTCATGAAGTCTTTGCCTACAACTGTCTTCCAGAGTTCTGCCTGTTTTATCTTCCAGAAGACTTAGTGTTTCTGTTTTAATAAATGTTTTACCATTTCAGTTTAGTGCATGGTGATAGGCATGGGTCTAGTTTTAGTCTTTGGCAAATGGAAAGCAAATTTTTCCAGCACCATTTATTAAAGAGGCTATCTTTATTCCACTGGACGTCTTTGGCCCCTTTGGCCCCTTTGTCAAAGGCAAGGTGGGTGAGTGTATCTGAAGTTGTTTCTGCATCATCTGATTTTTTTTTTTTTGCTAGTTCTATTCTTCCCTCCTCACACACACAGTAGCTTTGTGATATAGTTTCATTCAAAGTGTGATTCCCCTTGCTTTGCCTTTGTTGCCCAAAATCGCCTTTGCTATTTTAGGTCTCTTCTCGTTCCTAATGAATTTTAGGATTGTTTTCTCTAAATCTGTAAACTATTCTGCTGGAATTTTGATTGAGATTTTATTAAATCTGTATAAACTTTTGGGAGCATGGAACAACTTCTTAACCTCTGTATGTTTTGATTCCAGGATTTGTAAAAGGGAGATAAACATACAAATGTCTTCACAGGTTTTATATGGATTGCATACATTTTTGCATACAAAATATTTAAAGCAATCACTGGCATGTAATGAGCACTTAGCATTTACTAGCTATTATTATTTCACATTGTGGTTAATTAACAAGGTGTCTTCTGCTAGAATAAAGCTAGTTGAATCTGACTCCACACCCATGTAAGTGTGATACCCGTTACCCTTCCCGTTTTTCAGAGATAATATGATGATATCACCTGTTCCACTTGCTTGTTTTGTACATTTTACAGACCTTCAAGAAATAGCTCAATCCTGTGTCATTTGTAAGATTCATCTGAAAAGGTTTAGCCCACAAAAGTTCTTTTTGTTATCATCTTATCTATTTGACATGTATTCTTAACTAGATGTTAATGGCAGGGAGATTTCTAATTTCTCCGATCTCTTGCAGGGTATGTGCTTGGTTGCTAATTCACTTTCTTTCAATCATCATCCCATGAATGACAGCTAGGTTTCAGGATCCCAGGAATATTGACTGAATTATTACCCAAGTCATCTAAACTCTTTATAATTTGTCAATGTTGTCAGTCACAACTCACTCGTTCATCACTGGTCTTATTCAATCACCATTTTTATTGAGGCATGTTTTTCTTAAAATATTTATGTGCCTATGCATCAAAGGTTATATTGGAAGGATCCCTGAAATAGCATAATTTCTTAAAGTGCTACAAAGGATATGCATTTATCTTTTCCTGAATAATTTATTGGTTCTAGAAAAAATCAACTTTCATTGGTATGATTTTCTTCTCTAGGAGAAAAGAACCATTAGGCTAAGGAAAGCAAAAACTTCATCTTCAGGGTATTATTATAGAACTGAGGCCTGGAGCAGAATCATCTTAAAGCCTGAAGGAAACTTAAGTGGATGTTGTACTCTGTAACAGTAGTATGGTTCATCTGATGATCCGATGAAACAAAGGAGTTCAATCTTTTCTGATACTCAAAGTGGCACGAGGTTTTTCTTTTCCTTTAATCTATTAATGAAGCAAGATGTATACATTCATAGATCAAATGTGGGAAAAATACAATTCATTTTAGTATAATTTAATGGATTATTAGTGCTTCAAAGAATGACCTTGCTGAATAGAATCACATAATCATTTTACTTTTCCATTTTGAGTGTCAAAAGTTGGATTATTTAGGAGAAATGAAAGAGAAGAAGAAACTTGGACTTTCAGATAAACATGTTAGGTCTATCTGCTTTTATGGTTGGATTCTGACCCTCTCTACAATGAAATACTAAAGTAACACCAGCAGTGTTTCTCTAGTGTGAGAAATTGAAAGTATAAATAAGGACCAGAGTGTTCAACAGATGTTGTAAAATGGGAAGAAAATGTTCAAATGGTGAAGAGATCAAAAGAGGGGGGAGGGGGAAAGGAAAGAAGGGAAAAGTGAAAAAAATTAGAAAAGAAGGAAAAAATGGAAACAAACTTTTTGTAAATGAGGAGAGGAGGAAGGGTTGAAAGAAGGGTAGGGGAATGGGAAACAAAGAATCAAGTTGTATCATGTACAGGTACAAATTCTCTATGATGAATGTGATCATTATGTATATCTAAAATGTACCAA
>RJWM01023736.1:0-31719 GCA_004363535.1 Dasyprocta punctata
TTTTTTTTTTTTTTTTTTTTTTTTTTTTTTTTTTTTTTTTTTTTTTTTTTTTTTTTTTTTTTTTTTTTTTTTTTTTTTTTTTTTTTTTTTTTTTTTTTTTTTTTTTTTTTTTTTTTTTTTTTTTTTTTTTTTTTTTTTTTTTTTTTTTTTTTTTTTTTTTTTTTTTTGCGGCACCAGGGATTAAACTCGCATCCTCGCGCCTGTTAGACAGGTGCTTAAGTCACTGAGCCAAACTCCCAGCCCTGGTTTTTTTTATGTTTATTTTATTTTATTTTTTAATTTTTTTTGTGGTACCGGGGATTGAACTCACAACCTCGCACCTGCCAGGGCAGGCGCTTAAGGCACTAAGCCAAACTCCCGGCCCCAGCCCTGGTTTTTTGAGGCAGGGTCACACTTGTGTAGCTCAGACCGGCCTTGTGCTCGCATTGTAGCCCAAGCCGGCCTCGAACTCACAACGCTCCTCCTACCTCAGCCTCCCGAGTGCTGGGATTAAAGGGTTTCATAATCTTTTGAAGTCCTGTATCTCTTACACTGGTTTGTTTTGATTGGTTTTATTCTGTTATATACATTTTGTGTGTGTGTGTGTGTGTGTGTGTGGCACCAGGATCGAACTTGCGCCTGCCAGACAGATGCTTAAGCCACTGAGCCAAACTCCTGGCCCTAGTTTTTTGAGGCAGGGTTGCACTGTGTAGCTCAGGCCGGCCTTGTGCTCACGTTGTAGCCCAAGCTGGCCTCAAACTCATAATGCTCCACCTACCTCAGCCTCCTGAGTGCTGGGATTAAAGGCATGTGCTACCACGCCTGGCTGTTACTCTTTAAAATTAAAAAAAAAAAAAAAATTTAAAAATGTACATACCAAGCTCACCTATAAATATTGATTTTAAGATTGCAAATAAATTATAAGTAGATAAACCTATCTGTGAGTTAAAAAGGCAAAGTCAAAGGTATATTAAGAAAATCTATTGTGTAATTTATTACCCTAATAGGTGAAGGAGAAAAAAATCACATGACTGTCTTGATACAGACCAAAAGGGCATTAGATGAAATCCAGTATCTTCTGATTTAACATTTGAAAAACATAGCTGGGGTGTGGTGGTGCACTCCTGTAATCCCATCACTCAGGAGACTGAGGTAGGAGAATCGTTGCAAGTTCGAGACTAGCCTGGGGTACAAAGTGAGCCCAAGGCCAGCCTGAACTGCATAGTGAGACCCTGTCTCAAAAAGACTAAATAAATAAACAAATAAAAATTTGAAAAGCATTAAAATCCTAGCCAAAGTCTGGGGATTTAGCTCAGTGGCATAACTGCCTGCCTAGCAAGCACAAGGTCATGAGTTTGACCCCCGGTACCAAAAAAGTAAAATAAAATCCTAACCGACTTCAGATAGGTGCATGTTGATATCATTGATGGTGGAAGCAAATATACCTTTAAAAAATACCGGGTGTGAGCCGGGCGTGGTGGTGCACGCCCTTAATCCCAGCACTTGGGAGGCTGAGGTAGGCAGAGCGTTGTGGGTTCGAGGCCGGCTTGGGCTACAACGCGAGCGTAAGGTGGGCCCGAGCTACATAGTGCGACCCTGCCTCAAAAAACCAGGGCCAGGAGTTTGGCTCAGTGCCTTAAGCACCTGCCCTGGCAGGCGCGAGGTTGTGAGTTCAATCCCCGGTGCCGCAAAAAAAAATAAAAAAATAAAAAATACCGGGTGTGGCTCCATTAAAATCAGAAGCAAAGTAAGTGTCCACTGATATCTGTCACTGGTTAAAGCCAAACCAGGCATGAATCTCAATCCACAGACTCAAATTGAAAAGAAATGAGACTTTCCAATGTTTTTCTGCTTTAACAAAAAAATTCCATCCAGTCACCATTCCTCCAGGTGATGGCAAGTTACTCTTGGTAGCTGTGGGCGTGTCCTCCTCCCGAGAGCTCTGCCATCTCACTTGGGGTAAGGGTGTTGTCACAGTCATGGCCGGAGAGGGGAAGCCGCTGACCCTTGGGTGTCCCGGGTCGGCTGAGATGTCGCTTGTCTCACCCTGACTTTGACCTCAGGAGCTGCTGTGTTGTGCCTTGTTCTCAGCCGCAGATTTCCTTCCAGTTTGACCTTGCTTCTCCAAATCTGGAGACTGGTGGTCTGAAGAGCATTTCTCACCAGGAGGAGAGGCGGAGGGCCGGTTCCCCAGCTTTCAGCGGTCAGTGTCGGTCTGCACTGTTCAGTAAGCAGGTTTGCCAGTCACGGCACTGCGTATTATGGCCACATCCAGACACAAAGGGCTCAGGCGCCAGCAGTGGTCCAGAGGCTACAGTGAGTAAGCCGGTCACTTCCCCATCGTCTGTTCTAAATCCGATAGCGACTTTAAACTTGACTTCCTTGGTCTCCATTCTGCTGTGTCATCCCCTGCCGGAGGCATCAGCCACAGATGCCCTGCACGGAGGACATCACGAGGGCCCAGAAAATCATGGAAATGGGCATTTTATCAGCTAACATAACAAGTTTCCTTCTTGCTGCAGAAATGAGAAGTATAAAAGTGGCTTTTAAAAAACAGACTAATCATAATTTGTAAATCATTTGATTACAACCTGCAGAAACAAATTTTTTTTTTTAAAAACAGCACTAATTAGAGAATTTTGTGGAATTGATGGTTACAGGGAACATCAAATTTGAGAGCATTTCTAAATTAGTAGACTGATATTTAAATAACAAAATGTAGCCAGGCGTGGTGGCCCACGCCTTTAATCCCAGCAGTCTGGAGGCTGAAGTAGGAGGAGCCTTGTGAGTTCAAGGCCAGCTTGGGCTACAGTGTGAGTGCAAGGCTGACCTGAACTACATAGTGGGACCCTGTCTCAAAAAACTAGGGCTGGGAGTTTGGCTCAGTGACTTAAGTGCCTGCCAGGCGTGAGGTTGTGAGTTCGATCCCCAGTGCCACATATACACAAAAAAGTACAAATACCATATACTGCAAAAATGTACTAACAAAATAAAATTTAAACTGGGCATAGTGGTGCACACCTGTAATCTTAGCTCTTGGGAGGCTGAGGCAGGAGGACTGCTGTGAGTTCAAGGCCGGCCTGAACTACATAACAAGACCCCTGTCTCAAAAAACCAAATAAATAAATAACAAAATGTTTATGTTTAATAAAAGGAAGCAAAATTAAAGTCTCATTCACAAAAACTATAAAACAAGACATGGTGGTGCATACCCATAATCCCTGTACTCTGGGCGACTGAGTCAGAAAGATTTCAGCTTTGAGCCCCAACCGGGCTATTTAGTGACTTAGCAAGACTTTGTCTCAAAAAAAAAAAAAAAAAAATAAGAGCTGGGACTGTAGCTCAGTGCAAAGGTCCTGGGTTCAGTCCCTGGTACTGAAGAAAAAGAAAAAATATAAAACAAAATATTTGGAGATCAAATTAATAGGAAGTACTGAATATATTTGAAGAAAATCATAAAACCTTGCTGAGATACCAAAGAAGTTTATATTATATTTTATTTATTTATCCTTGAGACAGGGCCTCACTATGTAGTCCAGGCTGACCTTGTAACCCAGGCTGGCCTCGAATTCATGGTGATCCACCTGCTTCAGCCTCCCAAGTGCTGGGATCACAGGTGTGTGCCACCATGCCCGGTTTAAATTTCATTTTATTAGTACGTACTGTCCTAGGCACTGGATGGGGCCGTGTCAGCCTCTGTCTGTGGGCGCCTCGCCGTTGTCACCTGGCATCCACTGAGCTCCCTCCCCTGATTCTGCCCATTTCTCCCCTTAATTCCTACCAGCACCCACCGTAGGATCAGCTCACTGTCCCTCGCACACCCGTCCCCCTGCTAGGCCGCTGTCCACCGCGGCACGGGTCTTCGTCAGTTTTGGTCACCATATGCCTCATCAGATAGCTGCTGCCAGCTAAATGTTTGCTGTGAATGAATAGATGAATTAAAGAAAGTCAATCAGGAGTGAGGGGCATCCCTGCCGTGCTGCGCCCCGCTCCTACCCTCTGGGTGTCCCGGGGGAGGCGTGGGCCGCTTGGGCGCCCCTGGAGTCTCGATGGCTTTCGGATACATGGTGTCCCGGGATGACGGGAAGTCGGTCCCTTTAGGGAGAGGTTTCTCCTTTTCTTTGCGGTGCTGGGGCCCTAACCCAGGGCCTCGCACAGGCTGGGCAGGCACTGAGCCGCTCAGCTCCGTCCTCTGCCCTCTTTCACTTCTCTAAATCAGCTCTCCTGGAGTAGAATTTCTATCATAGAAGGCACCCACTTTAACTGCGCAGCTTGGCGGCTTAGATAAACAGGTACACTGTGCTCAATGGTGAATGGAGGGCCAGGGCCCTGGCGCTTTCCAGCAGCTGGTAGGAAGGCAGAGGTCGGGACTGGTGGTGGGACGGGCAGTGACCGTGATCCCCAGGAGGAGTGACACCGCAGGCTGCACCGCGGCAGACTCCCGAGGGAAGGCCAGCCAGGCAGGCTCCGAGGGCGGAGTGGAGGGTCCCGCAGGTCCGGCTAGCGCTGCGGGGGGCTGACGGTCACTTGCAGGAGTGTCGGGGGGAAGTTTGAGTACTGGGTTGGGCAGGAGGAAGTCTGGGCGTGAGGTCTGGCAGGGTTTAGAGGTCCATTCAAGGGGTTCAAGGACAAAGGTCTGGTGTTCATTCTGTTATCAGAGATGCAGTGAAAGGCCCTTGAGTTTACAGTGTCTGGGCAGCTGGCAGTGTAAACAGCTGGGGCCTGTCTGGGGGTCAGTTTGGTGGCCTTTGTTCCAAGGAGGGTGACAGCTGCCAGGGCGCTTATGTGGGCCAACCCTAAGCCACCGTACACGGATTTACCGCAGGCCCAGGGCCCGAGAGTCCAGGTGACCCAGCCAGCCTGTCTCCCTGGCTGAGAAGAGAGGAAGCAGGGAGGTGGTTTGGCCAGTACCCAAGGGACAGTGGAGACTCACCCAGGGGCTGGATGCCGACAGCAACTGCTCCTGACCAAAGCAGGTGTGGGTCAAAAGATGAGGTTAGAGAACTGGGGCAAGGTTAGAGAACTTGATCCCAGGATGCGTGGTTCCACCCAGTTGAGCTGTCACCGCCAGCTGCACGACATGCGGGAGCGGAAGCCCCCAGAAGGAAGCAAAGAGGCCTTTTCCCTGCAGACCTCTCAGGCCGGCCTCCCCCGTCTTCACCTTCAGGCCCCGCAGGAATGGAGCCCCAGAGGAGCCCGCCCCTCCGGCAGGAAGTAAGGCTTTCTGCAAGGGACTGAACCAGCTCCTTGGCTTAAACCCTCAGCCCACAGCCTGGAGACCCTTGGGCCCAGGGGAGCTGCCCAGCCAGGGACCTCAGTTGCCCATCTGTCCAGAGCACACGAGCATCAGAGTGAAGACGAGAGAGGCGAATGAGAGACTCCCATGAGGGTCACCGAAAATGCAATGTGTGCCAGCGACCTGAGGGGCAAAAGAACTTACCAAGAGCAAAATAAGTGCGGAAGGAAATTTACTGAAGCCCACACAGCAAGAGATAGTGGGGTAATCAGAGTGAGGACCATGCTAGAGCCTGGGGGGTTGTTCATGGAGGTGGGGGTCTGGTGTTGGCCATCAGCAGCTACATCCTTTCCTCTTCCTCTTTTCTTTCTTTCTTTCTTTTTTTTCTTTTCTTTCTTTTTTTTTTTTTTTTTGTTTTATTTTTTGAGATAGGGTCTCACTAGGTAGCTCAGGTTGGCATTGAACTTGCATGAACTTGAGTGATCCTCCTGCCTCAGCCTCCCGAGTGCTGAGATTAGGCTTTTTTTTCTTTCTTTCTTTTCTTGTGTGTGTGTGTGTGTGTGTGTGTGTGTGTGTGTGTGTGTGGTGCTGGGGATCAAGCCTAGGGCCTCATACATACTAAGCGAGTGCTCTACCACTGAACTGTATTTCCAGCCTCAGGATTTTTTTTTTCAATACTAGGGGATAAATCCAGAAAGTGCTGAGTTGAGCTACATTCCCAGCCCTTTTTTTAAGTTATATTTTGAACAAGAGGCTTGCTAAATCGATCAGCCTAACCTCCAGCTTGCAATCCTCCTGCCCTCGCCTCCCTCACAGCTGGGATAGCGAAGTGCACTACCACACCCCCAACTATCTTAACCATTTTTAAAGGCACAAATCAGCAGTGTCAAGTAGATTCATGTTGTGCAATACAGCTCTAGAACTTTTTCATCTTGCAAAGCAAGCTCTATACTCACTAAAGACTAATTCTCTCTTCTCCCTTCCTTAAGGGGAAAAGATTTTCAATTCACCCTTATAAATGGTGCATTCAGAGTATTTAAAGAACTCCTTAAAATGATCCCAAAATAGGGCCACTTCAAAGAAGAGCTAATAAATCTTTCAGGATTTTCAGAGTTATAAGAAGGAGGAAGAGGAGTAAGAGGAGGAGAAGGAGAAGGGAAGAAGAAGAAAGAGGGGGCACGGTGGCACATACCTGTAATCCCAACACTTGAGAGGCTCAGGCAGGAGGCTTGCCATGAGTTTGAGGCCAGCCTGGGCTACATACATAGAGAGTTCAAGGCCAGCCTGAACTACACAGTGAGACCCTGTTGCAAGAAGGAGGAAGAAGAGGGAGAGGAGGAAGAGAAATCTGGGCATGGTGGCACATGCCTATAATTCTGGGAGGCTGAGGCAGGAGGATTGCAAATTCAAGCCCAGTCTAAGCAATTTACCAACTTAGAATTGTCTGAAAAGGAGTCGGACAATGTAGCTCGGGGCATAGGCCCTGGGTTCTGTTCTCAGTATCTCAGCTGACTCAAATTGCCTGCAGCACACCAGGGAACCTGGGGGTTCATGTTCCTGAAAGGTCCTCTAAGCAGGGTTTGGATGACATGACCAGACCTTGCTTCTCCTTTCTATCAGCTGAGGCTCTGACCTCTTCTCCCTCCCAGGCAGGCAGGGAGCAGCACCAGGGGTTGTGCCCCAGCCCTGGAACCCAAGGAGACACTGCCTCAGATCTGTGCTGGGTTGGTTTAGGTTTCCAGCAATGATGGTAGAAGAATGAGCTGTCTCTGGGGTGGCCCATGAGCCAGTGTCTGTCACATCGGACCCCACCAGGAGGCTGGGACAGGCCCTCAGGGTGCTGACTCAGCCCCCACGTTTGGTGGCCGAAGACGAAGGCCGCCCCCTTCCAGCTCCAGCTAGAACGACCCCCAGGAGTTCCGCCTGGCCGGGCAGACCGCCTCCAGTCATGGAAGCAGGGACCGTCTGCGGACTCCCAGGTGTTGCACAGGAAAGAGGATGCATTTGCCAGACCACAGGGCAGCCTCTCGCTTCTGATGAAGCAGTGTGGCAGCCGCACTGGCGGGAGGGTGGAGTCAGATGCAGGTGACAGAGCCCCGGAATAATACTGCCTTGAGTCAGATTTTTTTTTCAGTCCAGGGACTGAACCCGGGGCCTTTGCGCTGAACTACATCCTAGGCTTTTTCAAACTTTCTGTTTTGAGACAGGGTCTTGCTAAATTGTTAATTTGTCCAAGCTGGGGTGAAACTTGATCTTCCTGCCTCAGCCACCCAGAGAGCTGGGATTACATATGTGCAATACCATGGCCTGACTCAACAATTGTTTTATTTTTGTTTATTTATTTATTTATTTATTTGGTGACACCGGGGATCCAACTCACAACCTTGCACCTGCCAGGCAGGTGCTTGAGCCACTGAGCCAAACTCCCAGCCCTAGTTTTTTGAGACGGGGTCGCACTGTGTAGTTCAGGCCAGCCTTGCTCACGCTGTAGCCCAAGCCGGCTCCTCCTTCCTCAGCCTCCCGAGTGCTGGGATTAAAGGCGTGCGCCACCACACCCAGCTTCAACAATTGTTTCAAGCCGGGCGTGGTGGCGCACGCCTTTAATCCCAGCACTCAGGAGGCTGAGGTAGGCGGAGCGTTGTGAGTTCGAGGCCGGCGTGGGCTACAACGCGAGTGCAAGGCCGGCCTGAGCTACACAGTGCGACCCTGCCTCAAAAAACCAGGGCCGGGAGTTTGGCTCAGCGGCTTACGGGCCTGTCAGGCAGGCGCGAGGTTGTGAGCTCGATCCCCGGTGCCACAAAAAAAAAAAAAAAAAAAAAAAAAAAAAAATTGTTTCAAGTACAAGACTTTCTGAGCTGTGTTTTCAGAACGCCAGTTGGGAAATACTACCTCAGCCTCACTTCCTATGCCCAGCTTTGCTTCTGTCGATGTCTCTAGATTATAGACTCCTTTACTCTGATTCCCGGCCCCTGGGAAGCGCCTTTGAGGGTGTCTCAGGCGAGCGGTCCAGGAGGCGTCCTGGGCGTGGGAGATGGTCCCGACTCGGACCACGAGAGGGCGCCGTTCTGGGCTTTGTGCTGCCCAAATGTGGGGCTGTCCAGCTTCCTTGAGTGACGATGCAAGCGCATGAAAGAGTCTTTTGTAGGACTGTTCTGGCCTGATTTCCTGTAAGGGCTCGAAAAACCTCTGTGTCAGCATCTGCCCCTGCAACGCTGCAGATTGCTGGAGTGACTCGGATGCCAGACCCAGCGTTGCCCGGTCCCGAGACGATGACGACAGCACCAAGCCAAACCACTGCCCTTCTGGGATGATTCAGATTTTAGATTTTGAGTGCTTGATTTCCTCTTTCTCTCCTACCCAACTTTTACCTTTTTCTTTTCTGTTTTGAGAGATGAGATCTTTATTGCCCAGGCCGACCTGAATAACTGGACTCAAGTGATCCTCCTGCCTCAGCCTCCTGAGTAGCTGGGACTACAGGGTTGTGCTACTGCACAAAAGTGGTCAACTTTTACTTTTTAGTTGTTTTTATTGGAAAGTATTGAAAAAATGTGAATAAAAGTAATCACGACAAGTCATGCTTCTAACATAGTCTTTGCATAGTTGCTTTACATAGTTCATTCCAGTTTTTTGGCATTCGAACATGCTTTTTTAACATAGTCACACTCATATTACATATGCTATTCTGCATGCCAACTTCTGAAATTAAGTTTATTGGTGCATTTTAGACATACATAATGGTCATATTCATCAGAGGGAGTTTGTACCTCTACACAACATATCTTAATTTTTCTTTTTTTTTCTGTTCCCCTCCCCTCTTCAGCTCCTCTTCCCCTCCATATTTACAAAGTTTTGTTTACACTTTTTCTATTTTCACTTATTTTGTTTTCCCTCCCTTTCCCCCTGCCCCTTCCCTATTTCCCCTTCCCACTTGAAAGTTTTTTTCCTATTTCATAATATCTATTATTTATTTTGGTCCTTATTTACAGTCTCAGTTTCTCACGGCAGAGAAATTATGTGGTATTTACACATGTGTGTCTGATTTATTTCACTTAAGAGAATGGTCTCAAGGTATATCCATTTTCCTAGAAATGTCTCAAGTTTATCCTTATTTGTGGAAGCGTAGTACTCCATTGTACAAAAAAACAAAAAACAAAAAAACCCACATCTTCTTTATCCATTCATCTGTTGATGGACATATGGGCTGTTTCCAAGATTTAGCTATTACAAACTGTGCTGCTATAAACATGGGCGAGTATATGATACTGTGGTATGATGTAATTTTTAATTCTTTTGGGAAGATACCAAGAAGGGGACTAGCTGGGTCAAATGAAACCTCTAGTCCTAGTTTTCTGGGGAATCTCTACACTGACTCCCACAGTGGTTGCACTAGTGTACACTCCCACCAACAGTAAAAAGTTCCTTTTCCCCCACAGTCCCAACAGCATTTATTGTTTGATTTATTGATACTAGCCTTTCTTTCTGGGATGAGATGGAATCTCAGTGTTGTTTTAATTTGCGTCTCTCAAATTACTAGTAATATTGAACATTTTTTCATATATTTATTTGCTGTTTCTACTTCCTCATCTGAGAAGTGTCTATTTCAGATGCCCATTTTTTGATTTGAGGGGTTCTGATTTTTTTTAGTTCTTTGTATACTGTAGATATTAGTCCCTTGTCTAAGGAACAGCTGGCAAATTTTTTTTTCCCACTCTGTAGGTTGTCTCTTCACTCTGTTGGTGATTTCTCTTGCTGTGCAAAAGTTGGGGGTTTTTTGAGTACTGGCAATTGAACTCAGGACTTCAAGCTTGCCAGGTAGGGGCTGTGCCACTGAGCTACATTAGTAGCTCACAAAAATTTTTTTTTTAATAAGATGAGATCCCCATTGTTGACTCTGTAATATTTCCTGTGCAATTGGGGTTTTGTTTATAAAGCTCTTGCCTTCACCAATGTCTTCAAGAGTTCCACACAGTCTAACTGCCAGCAGGTTTAGTGTTTCTGTTTTAATATTTAGATCTTTGATCCATTTTGACTTTAATTTAGTGCATGGTGAAAGATATGGGTCTAGTTTTAATTTTTGGCATGTGAAAAGCCAGTTTTCTCAGCACCACTTATTAAAGAGGTTACCTTTTTTCCAGTGAAGGTGTTTGGCTCCTTTGTCCAAGATAAAGTGGATGAGTGTGTCTGGAGTTGTGTCTGCATCTTTTAATCTGTCCCCTGATCCTGAGGTCTGTTTTTTTGCCAGTACCATGCTGTTTTTATCACAACAGCTTGGTAGTATAATTTCAAGTCAGGGACTGTGAGGTTCCCTGCCTTGCCTTTGTTGTCCAGAATTGCTTTTGCTATTCTAGGTGTCTTTTCATTCCAAATGTATTTTAAGATTGTTTCCTCTAATGGTGTGACATATGCAGTTGGCATTTTGATCAGGATTGCATTAATCTATGTAACAATTTTGGAATTATGGCCATTTTCACTATTGGTTCTTCCTACCGAAGAACAAGGAATATCTTTCCATTTTCTTATATCTGTTTCATTTTTCTTTTTCAAAATACTGTAGTTTTCAACTGCATACCAATTTTTAAACTAGATGCTAAGGATACCTCCAGGTTGTGTTGTAGTTTCTATAACAATAATTTTTATAGAAAAATAACAATAGTAAAGTAAGTTTCGGAAATATTTTTTAAATTACCAGCCCCCCTGGCTAAAACAACTCCAGGCATCTTCAGCTATCAGATCTTTGACAAAGGGGCCCAAAACTTACACTGGACAGACAGCTTCTTCAATAAATGGTGCTGGGGAAACCAGCTATCCACCCACTGGGTCCATATCTCTCACCATGTGCTAAGCTAAAAGCAAAATGAGTCAAAGATCTGAATGTTAAAAGAAAAACACTGAGTCTGCTGAAAGATAAAATAGGGAAAACTCTTGAAGACACAGGCACAGACAAGAACTTTCTGACCTGAACTCAAACTGTACAGGAAATAACACCAAGAATCAACAAATGGCCGGGCGTGGTGGCGCACGCCTTTAATCCCAGCACTCGGGAGGCTGAGGTAGGCGGAGCGTTGTGAGTTCGAGGCCGGCTTGGGCTACAACGCGAGCGCAAGGCCGGCCTGAGCTACATAGTGCGACCCTGCCTCAAAAAACTAGGGCCGGGAGTTTGGCTCAGTGCCTTAAGCGCCTGCCCTGGCAAGCGCGAGGTTGTGAGTTCAATCCCCGTTGCCGCAAAAAAAAAAAAAAAAAAAAAAAAAGAATCAACAAATGGGATGACATCAAATTACAAAGCTTCTGCACAGCAAAAGAAACAACCAACAGAATGAAGAGATAATCTGCAGAATGGAAAAGTAGCTGGGATTTTGCCAGCTAATCCTTGGACAAAGGACTAATATCTGGACTACATAAGGAACTAAAAAAAAAAAAAATAGATCCCCTCAAAATAAATGACCCAACTTTAAAAATGGACAACTGAAATGAATAGATACTGCTCAGAAGTGCAAGTGAACAATAAGTACATGAAAAAAAGTTCAATATAGCTGGTCATTGGTCATTAGAAAAATGCAAAATAGTGAGTTCAAGGCCAGCCTGAGCTACATAGCAAGACCCTATCTAAAAAGAAGAAGAAGAAGAAGAAGAAGAAGAAGAAGAAGAAGAAGAAGAAGAAGAAGAAGAAGAAGAAAAAGAAGTATCTAACAAATAGCAACTGATAAAATGATTTCTAGTTTAATTTTAAAAAATTATCAGCTGGGCATGGTAGTGCATGCCTGTAATCCCAGCACTCGGGAAGCTGAGGCAGGAGGATCACCACAAGTTCAAAGCCAGCCTGGGCTATATAGTACATTCAAAGATGGTCTGAACTACATGGTGAGATCCTGCCTCAAGAAAAAAAAGAAAAAAAAACTTAAAAAAAAAACAGAGCTGGGGGGCTGGGAGTTTGGCTCAGTGGCTTAAGTGCCTGCCAGGCAGGCGTAAGGTTGTGAGTTTGAGCCCCAGGATCCCCCAAAAAACAACAAAAAGCCGGCCTGGTGGTGCATGCCTTTAATCTCAGCACTCAGGAGGCACATGGTGAGAGATATGGACCCAGTAGGTGGATAGCACTAGGTGGGACATTGTGAATTTGAGGCTGCCTTGGGCTACAACGTGAGCAAGGCCAGCCTGAGCTACATAGTGCGACCCTACCTCGAAAAAAATAGAACTGGGAGTTTGGCTCAGTGGCTTAAGTGCCTGCCTGGCAGGCATGAGGCTGTGAGTTCGATCCCCAGTACCAAAAACAAAAAACAAAAAGCTGGGTATGGTGGTGCACTCCTGTAATCCCAGCACTCAGGAGGCTGAGGCAGGAGGATTGATGCAAGTTCAAGACCAACCTGGGCTACAAAGTGAGCAACCAAACTGCATTGTGAGGCCTTGTCTCAAAAAGACCAAACAAACAAACAAACAAAAAAACCCCACAAAAAAAAACTGAAAAAAAAAAAGGCCAGATTTAGCTCAGTGGCACAGCATCTGCCTGGCAAGCACAAGGTCATGAGTTTGATTCCTGGTACCAAAAAACAAGAAAAAAAAGAAAAAATATTAGCCCTTTCAACATTGTATCCCAACCTTGTCTCCCTGGGAATGTGTCACACATAGGCAAACAACCTCTTTATATAATCTCTGATCATCTCTCTAAGTGCACATATTGATTGTATTCGTCTTGATCTCTCTTTACAATCTGTTCATGATTATAGGTCTGTATTTCCTGATACTAACACCCATGTCGCAGCTGTCCCTGGCTCCGCAGCACGTGCCACTCCTGCACAGCGGTGTGCTTTGTGCTCCTGACTGCCTGCGTCCCTGGCTAAGCATCTGTTTCCCCACTTCTTGAGCTGAGCCCAGCTGGGTGTGATGGCGCACACCTGTAATCCCAGCAATCCAGAAGCTGAGGCAGGAGGATCGCTGCAAATTCGAGGCCAGCCTGGGCTGCACGGTGAGTTCAAGGGCGGCCATGGTGAAACCCTGCCTCAAAAAGACCAAAAAGATGAAGAAGAAGAAGACGAAGAAGAAGACGAAGAAGAAGAAGAAGAAGAAGAAGAAGAAGAAGAAGAAGAAGAAGAAGAAGAAGAAGAAGAAGAAGAAGAAGAAGAAGAGGAAGAAGAAGAAGAAGAAGAAGACGACGACGAAGACGAAGACGACGAAGAAAGACTGGAGCCCATCACGGCCGCTCTTCTGGGGCCCTGGGGATGTGGTCGCCTGCCCTCTGAGGCCCCCTGACAACTGTCGCATCACCTTTGTCCTGTAGTCAGCTTCTGGAAGTAAGGAAAACAGAAAATCTTACAGGTCTTCTGAGGGACCTGCTTCTTTTCTTCTTCTGCCACCTGTACTCCAGAAAGAGAAAGAGAGAAAGGAGGAAGGATACAAGGGGAGGAAACAAAGTGAGATCACCCAGCGACTCCTGCTGGGTTATCCCTGCAGCGTGAACAGAAACCCTCGCACCGCATCCCTGGTGCGCTTTGGTCGGCTCGGTGGATCCATCCGCCTCCCGCTCGCGTCTGGCTGAGTGGCCGCCGGGTGGAAGGGGGGCGCCAATTGTCACCTGCTGCCCCTCGGCTCACCGGAGCAGGACCCGGCCAGGAGGGGCCGGCCAGGTCAGACCGCCCCTCCAGGCTTCTCCCGGACCGCGTCTCGCTTAGCCGCTGTGTCGGCGCCGCAGAGGCCGCTAGCGCTGAGCACCGCCCCGCCCGGCTGGCTCGGTCCCCCTGCGAGGGGCGCCTGCGGCTGTCCTGAGCTCGCGCCTGGGAAGCAGGACACAGTGATCTCCGTAGAGGCCTGGGAGACCAGGAACCGGGTCCGGACCCCCACCCCACTCGTGTCCTCCTGGGGAGGGCGCCTGGCTCCGGGCAGGAGGGTCCCTTCTCCTTCCGGCCCTCCTCGGTGCTGAAGGTTGCCGAGGAGGACAGGGCTGCCCCTGGCAGGCGGCCCCGAACCTGGTCCCTGCGCCCCCTCTTAGTAACAGACCTGGGCGATCTTCGCTGGATTAGCCGTGCAGCCATGGGGTCATCTGAGCTGAACCTCACCACGAAGACAAAAACTATGTTTCCCAGCATCCTGTGTGTGGCTAAATTGGCTAGGTAATTAGTCCCCAGCCAACGGCATGTAGGAAGTTGTTGGGGAAAGTTCCTTAAAAAGCAAAGTTTCCTGGGCCGGGAGTTTGGCTCAGTGGCTTAAGCGCCTGCCCTGGCAGGTGCAAGGCTGTGAGTTCAATCCCCGGTGCCGCAAAAAAAAAAAAAAAAGCAAAGTTTCCATACAAGTATTGATTTTACCTGCTTGGAGTACAGATGTGATCACTGGCGCTGTAATGCGGACTTTGCAACCATGAAGACCTCCTGGTGATGGACAGAAAGAAAGATCAGGGCCTGAACACGGATGATACTGTGGTGCGTTCACTTGGGGACCAGAGGACCTTTCCGGACACCTGATGGGTTCCTGGGTTCTCTCCATCACCAGGGAAGCTTGTCCAGTTCGCAGGCAGTAGGAATCTGGACATCCCAGGGCTTCAGTACCCCAATGGAAACCCTTGACCAAGTCCAAGCATCAGATGGCACCTACCTCAGTTTCCCCACTTCTCAACGGACCATGGTGAAGCATCTTCCAGCAGACCCTTCCGAGGGTCCCCAGGAGGACAGAGCCTCGTCCCCCTTTCACACGCCCTCTTTCCCCATCTCCTATCGCTGCCTCCTCTTAAAATTACATCCTCACAGCCGGGCGTGGTGGCGCACGCCTTTAATCCCAGCACTCAGGAGGCTGAGGTAGGAGGAGCATTGTGAGTTTGAGGCCTGCTTGGGCTACAGCGTGAGCACAAGGCCGGCCTGAGCTACATAGTGCGACCCTGCCTCAAAAAAAACCAGGACTGGGAGTTTGGCTCAGTGACTTAAGCAACTGTCTGGCAGACGTGAGGTTGTGAGTTCAATCCCCGGTGCCACAAAAAAAAAAAACCAAAAAAAACCAACAAAAAAAACCCATCCTCACAAGCCTGCAGGAGCCCAGGAGAGACAAGGAGCTGTGTTAGCTTTGGCAGTTGACAGGGGCACCTAGAGCTCTAAGCAGGGGTGCTCACAGGGAGGGGTCAGCAGAGGTGGAGGGGGCATCAGGAGCAAAGCGGTTGGAGGGAAGAGGAAGATGCTCGTGTCCTGGATGGGCGATGACAGTGGACCCAGGCCAGTGACCGCTGTCTGATCTCAGGACTGGCCCAGAGGTCTCAGCCTGAGTCACAGGCATGAGGAACATCGAAGGGAGCTCGATTAGATGTTTGTGGTTTTGACACTTTTGTTTTTTGAGACAAGGTCTGGCTATGTAGTTCAGGCTGCTCTAGAACTTATTATATAACCCAGGCTGACCTCAAACTCATGGCAATCCTCCTGCCTCGGCCTCCTGAGTACTGAGAGTATAAACATGCTCAACCACAGCTGGCTGACTTTTTTTGTGTGTGTGGCACCAGGGATCGAACTCGCAACCTCGCACCTGCCAGACAGGCACTTAAGCCACTGAGCCAAACTCCCAGCCCCTAACTTGTTTTTAAAGAAATGCTCTCTTTCCTGCTCCTGAGTCCTCCCTTTTGTGGGATGCCTGGGCAGGTCACGCCTGCCGTGGGGGAGGCAGTGGTCTCTAAGAAGAGTGATTCATCATGTACAGCTTGTGGGGTAGCCCAGGACCAGGCCCAGCACAGCCTGGGAGGAGGCAACCATCTGTCCCCTACTTGGTGTCCTGGCCCTGGCTGGCCTGACCGTGACTGAACCAGCCTGTCAGTTTCCACAGAGGGGTGCAGGCAGGACAGGCGGGGCAGAGCCAGGCGGGGTGGGGGGGCTGCTCAGCCCATTCAGCTTAGCTCTACTGCTCTCGTCCTCCTGGGGTCAGGGGCCCAGCGCAGCCCCGCCATCACCATTGGGGCCCTGGACGTCTCCAGCACAGCTGGCATCCGACCTGCAGTTGTGGTCTCAGTGTGGCAGGGTGTGGTCTGCACCCCACACAGCCATGAGTCAGAGCCCCTGGGTGGGCAGCCACTTCCTGCTCTGCCCCGAGCCCCATCATTAGACAGCCCTGGCTATTTCCTGCTTTGGGTTTTTTTGATTTTTGAGACAAGATCTCACTATGTAGTTTGGACTGGCCTGAAATACACAGTGATCCTCCTGCCTCAGCCTCCTAAGCAGGACCTGGCTTTAAGCAGATTGTTCTAGAAGCATCTCTGTATGTATGGGGGGACCTGGGAGGTGGCGGAGCCCTGCGAGGTGGCAGAGGTGAGGAAGGAGGTGTGAAAAGAGACCCAAGCTCTGCCTCTCTGCCTTCTCCCAGCCCAGGAAAATAGGCTGCATCTGCTGCTGCTTCTCCCGTTTTGCCAGCGCTGAAGAGCTGGTTAAGGTGACATCGCTGCCCTGAGCAAGGGCTCTGGGAGACAAATTGACAAACTGCTGAGGGAGGTGGATCGTGACGCTCAGCTGGGACACCCTGAGCACCAGCCCTGCTTCCGACTCCTGGCCCATCCGTCAGCTGGTGCCAGGGCCTGTGACGGCCCTTTCTGGTGTCACAGCTCATGCCATCCAACACATTAAAAACGATTCCTTACAGTGAGGCAAGGTCTCACCGTGCTGCCCAGGCTGGCCTTCGACTTGTGATTGTCCTGCCTCAGGCTCTCAAGTGCTGGAATTACAGGCATGTACAGCCTTGCCTGGCAGTTTATTGTGGGGTTTTCTGTTGCTGATTTCTGCTTTTGTCCTTAGTAATTTCTGGTTATACTTCCTTTGGATTTGTTTTGCTATTCTCTTGCTAGCTTCTGGGGTTGAAAACTCAATTCGTCCAACATCAGTCTGTCGAGCTGTTGCCGTGTATCATGGGTGTGAGTTTTCCTGGTTCAGAGTTCATCACCCTGCCCGGATTTTTTTTTTTTAATTTTAAAGAGAAAAAAGAAGAAAACAAATGGTGTGAAATTTCGAAACAGATAATAGGAGAGTAACAATACATTGCATATCATTATCTTCAAAGTAGTTGCTCAGATTACAGCTGTAAGCATGAAAAATGGATCAGACAATATGAGTACAAACCATTCTTTTCAATGAGCTAATAGAGATTAATACTATAACTATCTTTACTATCTTGTATATTTATATATTTTTTTCGTTTTTCCTTCCTTCTTTTTTCCTTTCCCCCATCCCAGTTTCTCTTTCCTTTTGAACAGTTTCTTCCCATTTCACAATATTTATTGTACATTTTGAATATCATTTACTCTTGCAATTTCTTGCCCTAGTAAGACAATGTGATGTTTACACATGCAAGTCTGATTTATTTCATTTATTTATTTATTTGTAGCACCAGGGATCAAACTCACAGCCTCGAACCTGCCAGACAGGTGCTTAAGCCCCTGAGCCAAACTCCCAGCCCTAGTTTTTTGAGGCAGGGTCACACTATGTAGCTCAGGTCGCCCTTGTGCTCGCGTTGTAGCCCAAGCCGGCCTCAAACTCACAACGCTCCGCCTACCTCAGCCTCCCAAGTGCTGGGATTAAAGGTGTGCACCACCATGCCCGGCTACTGATTTATTTCATTTATGAGTATGGTCTCAAGTTGTGTCCATTTACCTATAAAAGTATCTGTCCTTCTTTATGGCTGAGTAGTACTCCATTGTATAAAAATACCACATCTTTTATGGCCCTGCCTGGATTTTGACATGTAACTGTCTAATTATAGTTCATGTCTGAGTAGTTTGTAATTTCTGTTATTTCCTCTGAAACCAACAGTGATTTAGGAAGCTTTCATAAAAACTTCCAAATTCACAAATTTGAGGCTTCAGTTTTATTAATTTTTAGTCCTGTTACATTGCATCAAAGGCTACAACCTCGTGCATACTTGGCAGTCACTCCCCCCTGGACCAGTCCTCTGCCTGCGTCAGGTCTGTTCTGTGATCCCCTCAGAGAAATGCAGGTGCTGTCTCCAAGCCACCCTGCGAGCTGTTTCCCAGCCGTTCCCTCACGGTCGCTGTGTGGGGAGAGGCCTGCGCTGTCCTCTCCTGCAACTCCTCGCCCTCCAGGGGCCTCTGCAGTGCGCAGACGCCCAGCCCTGCCCTCCTCCTGGCCCTGCTACCTCCAAGTTTGACCTTCAAGCAGGAGGTCTGGGCCTCACTCAACACCATCCTGGGGCCCTGTCCCTGGGGATTTTTGAGTCCCGTGATGTCCCTACCCCCCCACAACCTCTGAAGTCAACACGGGGTCCATCAGGGTGCAGTGAGGCTGCACTCCTGCCCTGGCCCTGGACGTGCTTATTGGGCTTCGAAGCGTGGGTCATCTTTTTATTTATTTATTTATTTTTGTCTTTTTGAGACAGGGTCTCACTATACAGTGCAGGCTGACCTTGAAATCACTTTGTAGCCCAGGCTGGTCTCAAACTTGCAGCGATCCTCCTGCCTCAGCCTCCCAGGAGTGCTGGGATTACAGGCATGTGCCATCACACCCTACATGCGTGTCATCTTTTCCATAGCTCCAAACCTCACTGTGTTCCATTGGTATTAACAGATAACACACAGAAAGTGTTTTGTTTGGGAACTACTGGATTAAACAAAGAAAAACTGGTTTCTTCCTTTTTATTTCTGAGTGTGTGTGTGAGCGTGTGTGTGTGTGAGTGAATGTGTGTGTGTTGCTGGAGATCAAACCCAGGGTCTCAGATGTGCTAGGCAAGCACTTTACCGCTGAGCTACACGTCCAACCCAAGAAACCGGCCTCTCCTGGGTACTCAGGGAGCTCTGTGATCTCACATGCATATATTGACTTTCTAAGAGGGAGAGCCAAAGGAGTGAGCGTTTCCCAAAATGACCCGGAACGGAACCCTCCTGTGGAACCCAAGCTGCCTGCTGCCTAAGACCCTATTTTCTAAAGAATTTTGTTTGTTGTGGTCACATTTTACTCAGCCCAACCGTTGGCGCTAGCCCCTCGCTCCACCCTCAGAGCATGGCTCTCGGCCACCCGAGAGTCCCCCTGCCGCCACATCAGGCCCTCCCGCCAGCGGCTCCCTCGCTCTGCAGACAGGAGCCGGGGACAGGGCAGCACCAAGGACAGAGCCTTGCGGCGCGCCTGGGAGTCCCGGAGGCCGCGGCTCTCACCCCGCGAGTGGTGTGGGCTGACTGGCCGGGTGGCCCGGAGCGGCACTTCTCCGGCTTCCCCACCGGGAACATCACCCGCAAAGACGGTGCTGCTGACACACAGAATCCGGGCCAGGAGCGTGGCGCAGGCCTGAGTCCAGCCGAGGGGGCAGATGCCGGGACCGCCCTGCGAGCAGCGGGGCCAGAACACGGAGCCGAGCAGTACCCTGACCTGCCGCCGTGCCCGGTGGGAAGTGGGGCCAGGAGAAACTCAGTGCCAACTGCGGGCAGGGAAGCGGCTGTGAGTGCAAACTGGTACCGTGACTTTGGCAAACTCTCTGACATTCTTATTAAAATCGGGGTCTGTAAGCCGGGCGTGGTGGCGCACGCCTTTAATCCCAGCACTCGGGAGGCTGAGGTAGGCGGAGCGTTGTGAGTTCGAGGCCGGCTTGGGCTACAACGCGAGCACAAGGCCGGCCTGAGCTACATAGTGCGACCCTGTCTCAAAAAACCAGGGCCGGGAGTTTGACTCAGTGGCTTAAGCGCCTGCCCTGGCAGGTGCGAGGCTGTGAGTTCAATCCCCGGTGCCGCAAAAAAAAAAAAAAAAAAAAAAAAAAAAAAAAATCAGGGTCTGTGATCCGGGCATTCTCCGGGGTGTGCGAGGCATGGAAGACCGCGTGCTGAGGATTCACACGTCCTTCAAAAGGAAACGCTGAAAGTGATATATTTATAATCAAATACTCCCCAGAGATGGGAATAACAAAACTACAGCTAAATATGCATGGAACATGCATGCAAAGGGAATGTGGATGGAAAGAGACAATACACAGAAGGAGGGCACTGATTCAAGCCCACACATTTCAAAAACAGGGAAAACTAAGTTATAGCACTGGGGGATGTATGTGCGGGTACTAAAAGTGTTTTGTTTTGTTTTGTTTTCAAGGCAAGAAAATGGCAGTCACAAAAATCAGAATCCCAAGGACACGCAGGGTCAAGATGGGGGAGCACACAGGGCTGGGGTGAGGGAGCCTCTTCTCGTTTTGTCCTTCACTGGGTGTTGGTGAGTTACATTTTAAATTCAACATGCAAATATGTTCTGCATTTCTCTATGTGCCATAACCAACATATGCCATATACAACAAAAGACACACACACATATAGATTTGTGTGGTACAGAGTTCTGGAGGTAGAAACGTAAATTGGTAATCATGAGAACTGGGAATCAGAGTATCCTGATGACAGAAGGCTTACTCATTTTTTCATCAAAAATGTGTGTCTTTGTTACTTTTCTCATTGCCTGGACAAAATATCCTGATGCTCAAAGTTAAAGGAGGAAAGGTTTATTTTAGCTCACCGTTTGTAGAGGTTTCAGTCCATGGTCAGCTGGCTCCAAGGCAGGGTGAAATGGCAGAGGAGAAACAGTCCATGGCAGGGCAGACAGGAGGCAGCAAGCTGTGATCCTGCATTCCCTCCTAACCCATCCAAGCAACAAGCCCGTTGTTTGGTGCCACCCACACCCAGAACTATGCTAAACCACTCAGTGAGCTGATTTACTTATCACACACCCTTAACCCATATCCACACACCCGAGATCCAGCCATCTCTAAAGAACTCCAGATATGAGCCCTTGAGTCTTTGGGGAGACATCTAGATGCAGGCCATAACAGTATGCACAGGGATAGCCTCCCCACTTTTCTTTATTATTTTTTGAGACAGAGTCTTGATATGTAGTTCAGGCTGGCGTTCAACTCACTACGTAGCCCAGGCTGGCTTCAAACTCAAAGCAATCCTCCTGTCCCAGCCTCCCAAGTGCTGGAATGACAGGTATGCACCACCTTGCCTGGCTTCAAGGTGCAATTTTTTTAAATTGCATTTTAAATTTTGAGATGGAGTTGACTAAGTTCCCCAGGCTGGCCTCAAATTCGTGATCCTCCTGCCTAGGCCCCTGGTAGCTACGGTTACAGGTGTGCACCACCACACCTGGCTCAGGGCACTCTCGGTACTGCTACGATCAGAAGGAACATCCTTCCGGAGGCCTTGGTTTTCCTTCTGAACATTGGCAGAGGGCAGTGGAGCAGCAACACACAAAACAGCAGCTCTGTGACCAAGGTGACCGTACAGCACCCTGTCACAGGCTCTTGTGTACGACAGGAAAGAGTTGCCGAGTGTACATCTCGTAGTATATAGTAAGTAGCTACATTTACTGAAGATCATGGATGGTAGCAGGAACAAGAAGGGCAAAGGGAAAAAAGGACTCAAATGCAAGGGGAAAACAAGGAACAATAATTTAGGCTTCCAGCCTTTACAGGGTCAGGGACCGCTGATCCAAGGCGCCTCCACTGTCTCCCTCTCTGATGTCACTGATCTGCGTGACCTGAGGAGTTTAAGTCTGGATAATCACTAGGGCGGTGTTTGGTTCATGGTTGAATGGAGAGAAGGGCAGTGGTTTGAGTTACGGAAGCGTGGATGGTCATTAGCACGGTGTGGCGTTTACAGCCCAACAAAGGGAAGGGAGCGACTCATCGGGCAACTTTATTTCTAACTGTGCTAGCAGGAGTCGGAGCTCTGCCAGGAGCAGCTTCTTGTGTTTCCTCTTCTCCTCTTCCACAGAGGGATGAAGGAGCTGCTTCGCCAGAGGTGTGTTCTTTGGGGAAAGTCATCACCACTGGGAAGGAAAATGTTTACTTTTCATCTTCCCCTTTAGTTCTGTTTGCGCTGTGTACACACGTGTGTGTGTTCACGCTGAGGACAGAACCCAGGGCTTCACACATGCTGAGCTCATCCCAGTCCCCTGGTCTGAAGATTTTTAAAACAGATTTTTCTATTAAAAACCGGTTACAGTGCTGGTCATGGTGGCGCACTCCTGTAATCCCAGCACTTGGGAGGCTGAGGCAGGAGGATCATTGCAAGTTCGAGACCAGCCTGGGCAATGAAGTGAGCCCAAGCCCAGCCTGAACTGTATAGTGAGACCCTATCTCAAAAAGACCAAAAAAAAAAAAAAAAAAAAAAAAGAGGTGATTACATTCATAGCTGGAAGTGGCTCACACCTGTAATCTCAGCACTCAGGAAGCTGAGGCAGGAGGATTGCCGAGAGTTTGAAGACAGCCTGGGCTACATAGTGAGATCAAGGCCAGCCTGAACTTCAGTGAGACCCTGTCTCATAAAACAAAACAAAACCAAAAAGAGAAAAACTAAAATAAATTAAAACATTATTGATTAAACTACATCTTTGCTGCAGCTAGGTCTGAAATGCTCTCTGCTCCTTTTAGGACTGCTCCTTTTCCAATATTCCTAGGTTTAGGCATTGCACCAGGCCTACTCATCTTTGGTTAAACTGTCTTAGTTCATTTTCTGTGGCTCCAACAGAAAACCTGGCATGAGGGGGCTGGGGATTTAGCTCAGCAGTGTAAGCACCTGCCTGGCAAGTGTGAGGTCATGAGTTCAATCTCTGGTACCAAAAAAAAAAAAAAAAAAGAAAAAAGAAAAAGGATACCTGGCACAAGGTGACTTAGAAAGAGGATGGTTTTAATTTGCATTTCTGGGGGCTGCAAAGCCCAAAGTTGGGGTCTCCGTTTGCTTGGCTTCTAGTGAGGCCTCGTGGAGAAGTAAAAGGGAGGTGGGCAATACAAAGAGAAAAATGGGGCACTAGCTCACTCTTTCCTTTTCTTTCTTTCTTTCTTTCTTTCTTTCTTTCTTTCTTTCTTTTCTTTTTCTTTCCTTTCTGGTACTGGATATTGAAACCACAGCCTTAGCACTGAGCTACACCCCCAGCCTTTTTTATTTTAAGACAGTCTCATTAAATCACTACATTGCCCATGCTGGACTCAAACTTGCAATCCTCCTGCTTCAGCTTCCCAGAGTGCTGGGATTATAGCCATGCTCACCATGGCCAGTTGACTGCTCTTCTTTCTGATGTATCCAGCCTCAGGTATTTGTTGTAGTAGACAATAAACTAATAGAGAAAGTATTAAACAGTTGTTATGGCTATTATCTAAATGTCCCTGTATAGCCTCACACACTCAGAGCTGGGGCTTTTGGAGGGTGCCTGGGTCATCAGTGTTGATACTGGATCAGTCCACTGATGGGTGGG
This sequence comes from Dasyprocta punctata, assembly GCA_004363535.1. Classification (NCBI taxonomy): domain Eukaryota; kingdom Metazoa; phylum Chordata; class Mammalia; order Rodentia; family Dasyproctidae; genus Dasyprocta; species Dasyprocta punctata. The sequence continues at coordinate 23,392 of RJWM01023736.1, forward strand.
TCACTGTGGGCGTGGCCTGGAGGGCTATACATCTATATATCTAAGTATCTATCCCTCCTCCTCTCTTGATCTCTCTTTGCTTCCTGTGCCCTGCCACGGACTGTTTCTCTTCTGCAGCGCCACTGGCCTTGGAACCACCTGACAATGGACTGAAACCTCTACATACTGTGAGACAGAGAATCCTCTCCTCCTTTAACTTGTTGGTGTTGGGTATTTTTGCCCCAGCAATGAGAAACTGACTAAGGCAATAATTGTTTTACATCAGATTTATCAGTACATTTTAGGTATACATAATGATCACATTCATCATAGAGGATGTTTACCTGTACGTGATGTAACCTGTTTTTTCTCCCATTCCCTACCCTCCCTTCAACCCCTCCTCCTCTCCCATTTAAAAAACCTTGGTTCCCATGTTCTCCTTCTTTTCTCATATTTTTAACTTTTCATTTTTTTTCCTTTCCCCCTTCCCTCTCTCTTGTTCCTCTTCCCATTTGAATATTTTCTTCCTATTTCACAATACCTATTAAACATTTTGGCCCTTATTTACACTTTCAGTTTCTCACACCAGGGAAACAATGTGGTATTTATTTATTTTATTTTTTTTCACATAAAACAATTATATTAACTAAGGCACACTTTTTGATACTTGGTTATGCTATGTTACAGTAACTTTTTCCTCTCTTTTTCCCCATTATAATGTAGTATTTACATGTTTGTCTGATTTAGTTCATTTAAGAGTATGGACTCAAGGTGCACCCATTTTCCTAGAAATGTCTCAAGTATATGCTTTTTTATGGAAGTGTAGTACTCAATTGTATAAAAACCCCTCATCTTCCTTATTCATTCATCTGTTGATGGGAATTTGGGCTGTTTCCATGATTTGTCTACTACAAACTATGCTGAAAGAAACATAGGCATTTATGTATCATTGTGGTATGATGCTTTTAATTCTTTCCTTTCCCAAGAAGGGGAATGACTGAATCAAATGGGACCTCTAGTCCTAGTTTTTTGAGGAATTTCCACAATTATTTCTACAGTGGTTGCAACAGTCTGCATTCCCACCAACAGTGGAGAAGGGTTCCTTTTCCCCACAACCCCACCAGTATTTGTTATTGGTTGATTTCTTGATAATAGCCATTTTTCCTGGGGTGAGATGAAATCTCAGTGTTGTTTTAATTTACATCTCTTAAATGACCAGTGATGTTGAACATTTGTTCATATATTTATTTGCTGTTTGTATTTCATCTGAGAAGTGTGTATTCGTCTCAGATCCCCATTTTTGGATTGGGTCTTTAAATTCGGGGGTTCTGGTCTTTTTGAGTTCTTTATATGTTCTCAATGGTAATAACTAAGACAATAGTTTTAAGCCAGACCAAAATATGATCCTAAAAATATTACAAAAAGGAACTCTGAAAATTTGAGGCAGAAAAAACAGAAAAAACAAACAAAAAAAATTTGTAAGCTTTTGTCCAGGCGAGAATTGACGATGTTTTGAGTTAGAAAAGTGATTGTAAGCGGGGTGTGGTGGTGCACACCTTTAATTCCAGCACTTGGGAGGCTGAGGTAGGAGGAGCGTTGTGAATTCAAGGCTGGCTTGGGCTACAACATGAGCACAAGACTGGCCTGAGCCACATAGTGCGACCCTGCCTCAAAAAACCAGGGTTGGGAGTTTGGCTCAGTGGCTTAAGCGCCTGTCTGGCAGGTGCGAGGTTGTGAGTTCAATCCCCAGTGCCGACAAAAAAAAAAAAAAAAAAAGTGTAGAAATAGAGGGGAGGGGACAGAGTCAAGGATCATTTCAAAGATAGAGGAGACTGAACTATGGTGGCTGTAAAATTTTCACTTTCTATCCCTAGATCCTATAACTAAAAATGGAGTACTACTAAGGGGTTGTGAATAACATTGTCATAGGTCAGATTCTCTAGAAGCAGAGCCCGAGGCAGGGATTCAGGTGCGTGCTCTTGGAAGAAGACAGGGGAGGGCTGGGGAATTAGCTCAGCAGCATAAGTGCCTGCCTAGCAAGCATGAGGTCATGAGTTCGACCCCCAGTACCAAAAAAGCAGAATAATAATAATAAGACAGGGGAAGTTGAGCATGGTGGTGCACACCTGTAATCCCAGCACTCAGGAGGCTGAGGCAGGAGGATCATTGTGAGTTCGAGACCAGCCTGGGCTACCAAGTGAGTTCAAGGCCAGCCTGAACTGCATAGTGAGACCCTGTCTCAAAAGGTAGGGCCGGGGGTTTAGCTCAGTGGCTTAAGTGCCTGCCTGGCAGACACGAGGTTATGAGTTTGATCTCTGGTACCAAAAAATAAATAAATAATAATTATAATAATAAGATGGGGGAGCTGGATGGCACGGAGAAGGAAGCTCAAGAAACACGTGCTTTTCATCTGGAATCTCAGCTTCCCATGATCCGCCCACCACCCACCACCCCCCCCCCCGAAGCCTCATTAGCACCACAGTGTTGGGCTCACCTTGGGGCAAGAGGACCGGCTTTAATGCCAAGGTGTTGGGGAGCCCAGCCCAGGCTGCTGAAGGGTGGGTGAGGCCCAGGAAGGCAGCTCCAGGGAGCCAAGAGCAATGCTCCCGGGAACCGGGCTGTTGTGAGTCATTAGCCACCAAGGATCACAGCGGGGGTGGGGGTGGGGTGGGGGACTTGTGGGGTAAACTGTGACCCTTTAAAACTCATGCATTGAAGTCCTAACCCCCAGCACCTGAGAACGTGAGGCTCTCAGGACACAGGGTCTACAGAGGACACTCAGTTAAAGGGAGGTCATCAGGGTGACCCCCAGGAAAGCAGGGCACCCAGAAAGACACGAGGGATGACTCCGTGGGGACACAGCGAGAACGGATCATCTTCAAGCCAAGGCCCCAGAAGAAACCAGTGCTGCCGACGCCTTGCTCTCGAACCTCTCGCCTCCAGAATGGCAAGGAAATCAATCTCGGGGAAAGCAAGCAGCCTGAGACTTCGCTGTGGCAGCCTGCAGTGGCTCAGACGGCCGCACACAGGGTCCCGCTGACGGAACCAGCCTGGAGGGAGGGAGGGAAAGAGGGAGGGAGAAGGGCGCCCTTCCCACCCCCGTGCGCCCCACTCCAACACGCTCACGTCAACCTGCCCACTCGCCCAGACCCCGATCATTTCCGGGCTGCAGTCTCGGCTCCTCACCCGGGAGAGAAGCCAACCAGCTTTCCCAGCCTCCCAGGCAGCGCTGACAGCTCGGTGGAAACCGCGCCACAGCCTGGAGATTTACGATCCTGGGAAACGGAGCCCAGGTGCGGCTCCCGCCTGCCGTGCCGGGGATCGGCGTGGTCTTGCCCGGTCACCGCGGTGCTCACGGGCTGTTTCCATCATCTCCGCGGAAGGGAGGAGGCCGGCTTGGCCAGACTTTCTGAGATGAGATTTTAATTTATGTGATAATCATTACAGCTAATATTTATTGATGGCCAATTTCCTTCCAACGCTATTTTCCCCGCCTGGGGCAACAGTTGCTGTGTTGATCCAGTTTCCATGTAACAAAGGCAATTCTTCCACCTTCTAATCCGCAGAAGAGATGAGCTCCTAAGTTGGGCCACCACATCTGGTTATTTTAATTTTTAGGACTTTGCGGGTTTGGGAAGAGCTCTGGCTTTCCCTCTGGGTGCTCACGCGAGCCAGCATGCGCAGCACAGAGGGCTCGGGCTGCTGCAAGAAAGCTTGGCAGGCCAGGAGCTGGAGAACAGCGCGGATCCTCCCACCCTGCTGAGGCTGCAGGTCACAGAGGATGGGGTGGCGAGGTCAGGGTCCCTCGCCTCCTCCCTGCCCCGTGTCTTCTCTTGCTGTTCACCGCTGTGTCCGTGTCACTTTCCCGCACGTGAGCACATCAGTGGTGTTGGATTTGGCCCCACCCGAGTGCCCTCAGTGTAATTCAGTGGCCACTGTGAAGATCCCGTCCCAACTCAGTCATGTTTGCGCGTAGTGGGGTTAGAACTTCGACACACGCATTTGGAGAACACAGCTCCCAACAGAGGGTTTTGAACAGAAAAGAGATTTCAGTCCTAACTGAAGCCAGGTCTGCTGACACATGCCTATGATCCCAGCTACTTTCGAGGCTGAGGCAGGATTACCAAGTTGACACAAGTCTAGGCAATTTAGAGAGACTTTCTCAAAGAGCAAAATCTCCTCCGATATTTTTCTGGTTTTAGTTTTTTGGGTTTTTTGAGACAGGTTCTCACTGTGTAGCCTAGATTGGCCTTGAACTCACTACGTAGTCTAGGTTGGTCTCAAACTCAATGCAATCTTCCTGCCTCAGCCTCCTGAGTGCTGCAATTATAGGCATGTACCACCACCCCTGGTTAGAAGGATTGCAAGTCTGAGGCCAGCCTGGGCAAGTTAGTGAGACCTTGTCTCAAAATTAAAAAAAAAAAAAAAAGTGCTGTGAATCTAGCTCAATGGTAGAACAACACTGGGTTCAATCCCTAGTACTCGCCCTCCAAAAAAGGAGGAAATAAGTAGAACGTAAAAAGGAGCTAGAGCCAAGTACGGTGGTACACGCCTGTAATTCCAGCACTGAGGAGGCTGAAGCAGGAGAACTGCCGTGAATTCAAGGCCAACGTGGACTACATAGCAAGACCATCTTTAAAAAAACAAAAACAAGCCGGGTGTGGTGGCGCACACCTTTAATCCCAGCACTCGGGAGGCTGAGGTAGGCGGAGCGTTGTGAGTTCGAGGCCGGCAGGGGCTACAGCGCAAGCGCAAGGCCTGCCTGAGCTACATAGTGCGACCCTGCCTCAAAAAATCCAGGGCCAGGAGTTTGGCTCAGCAGCTTAAGCGCCTGTCTGGCAGGTGTGAGCCTGTGAGTTCGATCCTCGGTGCCGCAAAAAAAAAATAAATAAATAAAAACAAAAACAAAATTACAAAAAAGATAATTCTTTTTCTGGTTTTTTTTTCTTTTTTGGTGACACTGGGGTCCAAACTCAGGGCCTCACATGGCTAGGCAAGTGCTCTCCTATTGAAACTATCTTCCCAGTCCCTGCATTTTGATGAAGTCCAATTTTTATTTTTCATTTTGCTGTTCATGTCTTTGGTGTCATATCCAAGAAATAATTGCCGATACTAGTGTTGCAAAGCTGTCCTTACTTTTCATTCTAAGAGTTGCACAGCTTTAGACCTTACATTTAGATCTTTGATGCACTTTGAATTAATTTCTGCATGTGGTATTAGGCCCGGGTCCACTTTCCAGTGTGGATATACAGTTGTCACCACAGGGTTTTGGAAAACACTGTCCTTTCCCTCTGCAATGGTCTTGGCACCTCTGGCGAAAATGCCAGTCATACGTGGCAGTGTTTGTGACCCGCCCCTCTGTGCTGTTCCATCAGCCTCCCGGGTCTGCCTTCGTGTCAGCACCCTGCTGTCTTCCTGGGGAGTTCTGAAACCGGCAAGTGTGAGTCCTGCCACTTCTTCTTCCAGATTGTTCTGGCGATTCGGGTTCCTTGCTGTGCCCTATGAACTATAGTTTCTCACCTCAGTGGCATTGTTCTTGGGATTCTGATAAAAGTTGTATCAGATCTATTGATCACTGAGAAGTACTGACATCTTAACGAGTTTTTTTTTTCTTTTTGGACATTTTTAACAATATTGAGTTTTCTAATCCATGTACATGGGATGTCTGTTCATTTATGTCATCTTTAATTACTTTCAGCAATGTTTGTAGTTTTCATTGTACAAGTCTTTCACTTGTTTGGTTAATTTATATGTATTCTTTTTATGTATTGCAAATGGAATTGTTTCTTAATTTCATTTTCATATTATTCTTTATTAGTGTATGGAAACACAACTAAAGTTTGTTTGTTTCTTTTTTCTTTTTTTGTGGCACTGGGGATCAAACTCACAACCTCACGCCTGTCAGGCAGGCATGTAAGCTGCTGAGTCAAACTCCCAGGCCTAGTTTTTTCAGACAGGGTCACACTATATAGTTCAGGCCGGCCTTGCTCACATTGTAGCCCAAACTGCCTCAAACTCACAACACTCCGTCTACCTCAGCCTCCCGAGTGCTGGGATTAAAGGCGTGCGCCACCATGCCCGACTATTTGTTTGTTTCTTGAGATAGGGTCTTGGTATGTAGTTTAGGCTGGCCTTGAATTCACTACAATCATCCTGCTTCAGCCTCCCCAGGGCTGGAATGACAGGCATGTGCCACCCTGCTGGGCTTGTGCATTGATTGTTTTTTTTTTTTTTAAGAAAAGGTCTTGCTATGTAGTTCAAACTGCCCTTGAACTCACTATGGAGCCTAGGCTGGTCTCAAACTCATGGTGCTCCTCCTCCCACGTGCTGGGATCACAGGGTGAACCACCATGCCGTTTGCACATTGATTTTGTATCCCACTACTTTGCTAAATGTATTCATTATTCCTAACTTTTTTTTTTGATGGAATCTTCCTGGTTTTTTTCATAGAAGATCATATCATCCATGAATAAATAACTTTCCTGTCTTCATCTTTAAATATCTATCTATCTATCTGTCTGTCTGTCTGTCTGTCTGTATATTGGGAGAATCACTTTTCTGGCTAGAAGTACCAGGACCCTGTTGAATAAAAGTGGTGAAAGCAGGCACTATAGTGTGGTTCCTAATCAGAGGAAAAACTTCCAACCCGTTGCCCCTGTGATGTCCACTGGGCGGTGTCCTCATGTGGCTCTTGTTCGCTGGTGGCAGTTTCTGTTCAGTCCTGCCTTGCTCGCTGCTCCGTCACAAAAGTGCACTGATTTATACCAAGTGCTTTCTCCGCACTGAGGCAACTGTGCTGGTTTCGTCCTGTCTCTTGTTACTGAGGTATTTGACACTGGTGGACCCCAGGGTTGGTTTCCACAATTCCTCTTCCTCCAAGTACTCATAGCTTTATCTCCACATGTGTTGCGGGAGACACAGTAGGAGTAACTCCCTGAGGATCAGAGCTGGTTTCAGGTGAACCAGGGTTTGTTAGGGTGCCTTCTTTTAAGTAATTTCATGTTGTGTGCCCTAACAGGTCCTCGCAGTGGATGAATTCTTTTGGTTGTTGTTTTTGTTGATTTTTTTTTATTTTTTGAGACAGACACCTGACCCACGGGGTGAGTCTTTCCATTGCTGGCCCCTGCCCTGTGGAGCTGACCTTCCTGGGGACCAAGGAGATGGAAATACCTCGTGGGCAGCAGCGTCTCCCACAGAGAAAGTGAGGAAGGGGTGGGGCAAACTTTCCCTCCCTGGGCGGAGTTCTGCTCTCTCCTGCGCCTGGCAGGATTCACGGTGGGGCCCGGGAGGAGACGAATGGCTTTGACACACGCAAGCTGAGAAGACCCCCAGCAAGCGATCCCCCGAAGGAGCCAACGAGCTGGTGCAGGGCGCAGGCTGTCATCCCAGCACTTTGGGAGCTGGTGGTGGCCGACAGCCGACGGTGCTGGGTCCCACGCTCTACACTCTTCCTCCTTGGCCCTCTCACTACGCCATGAAACAAGCCTGTGTGCTTCACACAGAGGCTAAAGCGGCCGAAGGACACACAGCATGTGTGCAAGCCCACACTCCTGCCACGGCCCTGCTGCCAGGAGCCACACACAGCCAGTCCCCCACCAGCTCCCGTGGGGGCAAAGGTGGCCCAGAATTGCAAGGGCAAGAGCATCTTCAACCCCCTGGACTGCTCTGGGCACCAAAGAGGAGGCTGACGTACACACAAGGGGCCCCGCTGGCCATGGTAGTGCATGTGTGTAAAGCCAGCACTTGGGAGGCTGAGGCAGGAGGATTGCTAGGAGTTTGAGGCCAGTTTGAGCTAAATGGCGAGTTCAAGGCCAGCCTGGACTACCTAGTAAGACTTTCTCTCTTTCTTTCTTTTTTTTCTTTCTTTCTTTCCTTCTTTCTTTTTTGGAGACAGGGTCTTACTATGCAGTTCAGACTGGCCTTGAACTCACTTTGTAGCCCAGGCTGGTCTCAAACTCACAACAATCCTCCTGCCTCAGCCTCTAAAGTGCTGGGATCACAGGAATGTGCCATCACGCCCAGCCTTTGAGACTCTGTTTAAAAAAAAAAAAAACAGCCGGGCGTGGTGGCACACGCCTTTAATCCCAGCACTCGGGAGGCTGAGGTAGGCGGAGCGTTGTGAGTTCGAGGCCGGCTTGGGCTACAACGCCAGCGCAAGGCCGGCCTGAGCTACATAGTGCGACCCTGCCTCAAAAAACCAGGGCTGGGAGTTTGGCTCAGTGGCTTAAGCGCCTGCCCTGGCAGGCGCAAGGCTGTGAGTTCAATCCCCGGTGCCGCAAAAAAAAGAAAACAACAAAAAAAACAAAAAAAACCCCCACAGTTTCTCTTATGCATAATAAACTACCTCAA